>JAHSUG010000007.1:600000-786971 GCA_019926025.1 Rhodotorula kratochvilovae | reverse complement strand
TGGGGAACGACGAGTGCGAGGCGAGAGGGACGGGCGTGGCGAAGCGCGGGCCGGAGGAAGAGGACGAGGAATGCATCCAGAAGGGGAGGCGGAGGTACAGGAGCGAGTGGAACTCTGCGGCGTGCGCCCAGTCAGCCAAGGAGCACCTCCACCCGAAGAGAGAGTGCACCCTCGCCGTCGCGCATGATCTTGGCATACCCGAGCCCCATAAGCTGCAGGATCCAGACCTCGCCGCACCCGACCCACGCAAGGCGGCTCAGGCGCGAGACGGGGATGTGCTCTCGTGCCGTCGGCAGCGATCTGAGCGACGAGGTCGAACGCGGTGTAGTGCCGGTACGAGACCGAGTGGCGACGCGAGAGGGCTGAGGAGGGGTCCGGCGCGGAGGGCGCGGGCGCGGGGTTGGAGCGGAGCTGCTCCGTTGCGAGCTCCTCGAGCTGCTGTGTCGACCGGCCTGCGTGCAATCGAGTCAGCTCCGCGCAGGAAAGCGAAGCACAAGCGCGACGCACCCTCGATGACGGTCGCGGGGTCAATCCCGAAGCGTCGGCGTGCAGACGACGCCGAAGTCGGCCGACTGGCCAATGAGGTCGATGACGAGGCAGTTCTCCTTGCCCGTGTCGGGCGAGAGGCGCAGTCCGCGGCCGAGCATCTGGAGGAAGAGGTTCTGCGAGCGCGTGGGGCGCGCGAGGAGGACGCAGTCGATCGCGGGAAAGTCGGCTACGCGGGCGCAAGACTCGTCAGCACTCCCAACAGAGAGAAGGAGAGGAGAGACGCACCGCCCTCGGTGAGGATGCCGCAGTTGACTAGGACGGGGAACTCGCCCGCCTTGAACGCGCGGTAGATCTCCTCGCGGTCCTTCTGCTTCGTCTTTCGTAGACGAAGCGCGCGTCGATCCCGCGCTCGCGGAACGTGTTGGTGAGCGAGATGACGTGCGGGATGTTGACGGCAAAGACGAGCGTCGAGCGGCGGTCTGCGAGCGCGAGCGAGCGGCGAGTCAGTACACGCTGGATGACGAGCCTCAGCCCTCTCTGGCGCGTCCGCTATCGAGAGCATCCTCCCCAGACAAGCGTGCACTCACCTCCCGCGTTCTCAAACCACGCATCCACCGCCAAGTCGTTGACCTCTCGCTTGTCGACCGCGCGCGCAAGGCTCGCGTGCTGAACTCGCCGGTCGCGCTCGAGACGTCGATGGTGGCGAGGTCGAGCGCGGAGCCGAGGTGGACGGTCGTGAACTCGAGCTGGGAGAGCCTGCGGGCGGGCGGAAAGGTGCGGAGGTGTCAGCTGCAACGCCCGCAGCCGCCTTGGCGCCGCCAGGAGAGGACGAAGGGAGCAGACGCACCACCGGCCCTTAATCATGCTCAGCCACTCTCCGTGCCAGACGATCTTCTCAAACACCTTCCCCAGCGCGAGCCCATCCGCGCGGCCCCACGTCGCGGTGAACGCGAGGAGGGGGACGCGCATCCGCCCGAGCGAGTCGACCTTGGCGGAGATGGGCGCGGCGATGGGGAGGAGCGAGTCCGAGATGGCGTCGGCGGCGGAGGAGGAGAAGTCAACCGACGGGAGAAAGTCGCCTGTCTCGTCGGCGACGCCCTCGCCGGTGACGGCTTCCTCACCCTCCTCCGCTGGCGCAGGAGGCGCAGGCGCGATCTCGCTCGCCTCGACCAGTCCCGCGCCACCCCCCGCCGCGCCGAGCCCCTCCTCGACGTGCGAATCGAAGCGCGCGAGGATCTCGAGGTACGAGGGTGCAGCGGCGTGATGCGCCTCGTCGACGATGACGGCCTTGTAGTGCTCCGGGATGAACTTCTCGAGGCGAGAGAAGGAGGCACGGGCGAGGGTCTGCGGGTAGGGGAGCGGGGTGAGCGACGGGTGGGAAGAGAGAAGCGAGAGTGCGGACCTGGTAGGTACAAACGGTCACGTCGGCGAGCCCTGAGGCGAGGCTCTTGCCTTGCTCGACCTCGACGATCTGCACGGGTCGCGAACCGGACAAGTTAGCGCCGTTCCCTCCATCGAGAGTAACACCGCCACGCACCAGATGCGGGTACGCCCTCTTGACGGCGCCGGCGGTCTGCGTCGCGAGCTGGATCGAGTTGACAATGATGAGGACGCGGGTGGCCGTCTCGCCGGTGACGGGGTGGACGAGTGGCGGAAGGTGCGAGATGAGCGAGGTGAAGATGGCCGTCTTGCCCGAGCCTGTGGGCGCATAATAGGGTGAGCTGCGTCCCGTGCGGCTCGGCGCGCCGCGGAGATGGAGCTGCGCGCGCACGCACCTGTGGGGGCACTCACTCCGAGCCTGCTGAACTCGCCGCGCTCCAGCTCATCGAGCACGGCACGGATGCAGTCGACCTGGTACGGCCTGAGTTTGATGTCGGTCCTCGCGGGCGGCTGATCTGCGGCTTCGGGCGCGCTGGAGGGGAGGGTCGAGGACGGAGAGGCGGACAAAGGGGTCGATGGGGAGGGGCGTGCGCGCGCTGTGGTCGATGCGGCGCGGCAGAGTTGCGCGGATGGGGGTGCTGGTCTTGTACGACTCGTCTCCTGGGCTATCGCGCGCGTTGCGAGCGAGGAAAGCGGGTGTCGGAGGAGGTGCCACGATGAGGACGAGGGCGCGAGAGAGGGGCGTCGCAGGGCCGGGAGAGCTCGGCTGGGTGTGTTCCTGAACATCCTGGTCGAGTCTAGCGGGGCAGCAAGTGCTCTAGGGACGAGGGCGCGGGAGGCGGTGGGCCAACCTGCGGAGCCGGTGGTCGTCCTCGTCCCGTTCACCCTCGACGGCTCCCGCTGCATCTGCTGCGCCAGTCTCTCCGTGAGTACACGCTCTACACTGCGACAGGGCTGTCCCCACTCGTCCCGCTCGCTTCGATGCTGTCCTCGCGGAGTTCCCGACGACGGCCCGGCGGTGCACCAAGGCCATCCTCGACGGCCACAGCGTGTGGAGCGCTGGCAAGGCGCGCGCTGGAACTGCATGGTCTCGCTGATGCTCCTCGGCGAGCGGCGCTCTCGCCCGCGCCGTGCTGCCGGACCTCGTCCCCCACCTCCGCCCCGTCCCGCACGAGAAGGACGCTGACCTGCACCCCAGCACCTTTCCCGTGCAGACAACACCTGACACACTCTAACATCACTCAGCAACCTGCACGCGGCCCCTCGTCGCTTCCTCGGTGTGCAGCCCTCTCTCGTCCGCTCCAAGTCCACCGCAGGTACGCCCCGCTGACCTCCCTTCGGCTCCGCAGATCCTCCGCCTTCCTCCCGCCGAAGCCTTCCAAGCCCACGATCTCTCTCACCCACGCCCGCCGACCATGGGCCTCTTCGACCGCAAGTCGTCCTTGGAGCAGAACCTTCCGCCGTCATGCCCGTCGTCGTCCTCCTCAAACGCCCCCTATCCGCCCGACAAGCCCCCTCCCCCGCCAACGTACCAGCACCCGCACCCAACCTCATCCTACGCATCCCCCTCTCAGCCGCTCGCGCCGTCGTATGCAGCGCTGCACCTCGCGCGGAGCGACCGCGTCCGCCTGATCGGGTTCCCCGACGCCGTCGTCCAGCCCGTGCAGATGGCGATCCAGAATGTGTGGGCACCCGGCGTGCAGAAGATGGGGCCGTATGACGCGAGTTCGTACGAGTTCAAGCTCAAGGGGAACCCCTGTGCGTGCACGGGCGCTCTCCCCCTTCTCGCGCGACATGACTGACGCACGCACGGGCGCAGGGTACGGCCAGGGCATCGAGGCGGTCCCATCCCGCCGGTTGATGTGCCACCTCCTCGCTGCGCTCTCCGCACAGGGGTGGCACCTCGCCGCCGCAGTCGACCTCTCGAAGAAAGGGTGGGACAAGGACACGCTGCTGTTCCGCTCGGGCCCGGCCATGCAGCGGTACGTCTTCAGCGTCAGCTTCAACGAGGGCGACAAGATCCGCATCATCGACCCGCCGAGCGAGGAGGTCCGGATGGCGTTCGTCGCGGCCGTGTCGGTGCGGGCGCTTTCACTTCCTTTCCAGTTTCTGCTCAACTAACGAGCCTGTACATCCTCATCACCTCATCTCCGTGCCCACGCGCAACTTGACGATCTCTCCCGCACCGCCTCCCCTTCTCCTTCGCTCGCCGCACCTCCGCCGCCACTATCTGGCCTCTCCCCCACCTCCCTTCCCCATTCGCCTCGCCTCGCCTTGCCTCGCCTCGGTCGTCTGTCCGCCCTCTCTCTCGCGCCTGCGCGCGCGCGCAGTCCTGGCCTGCGGGCATCCAACAGGAAAAGCTCAAAGAGCCAGGCTGCACGCAGCTCAAGCTCCGCGGATACCCCTGGTGGACGTCGGACGGCGCGCAGGTGAACCACGCGCGGCTGCTCGCGTGCCGGATCTTGGGCGCGCTCGATGAAAAGGGGTGGGAGTTGGTCGGGGCGGTGGATCTCAGCGTCGGGGGCGGCGAGGGCGGGCAGGACCGTGCGTGCTGTGCTATCCCCTCTCGGGTCCGACGTGTTGGAGCGCTGCCGGTACCGGCGTGCATGCAGTCGACAGCTGGTTCTTCTCCAACAAGCTTTGAGGCGGTGGCCGACCTTCCCGAGTCGCGCGGCTCGCTCGCTTTCCTTCCCATCCATAGTTCCGTCTCCCTCCTTTGTAGCTCTACATCTGTCGTCCCCCTCCCGTGCGTCCGCCCTCCTGCCGTACCTGCCGTGCCTTCCATTCCGTATTTCCTCCCTCACCAACGCCCGCGCGTAGAGAGGAAGAGCGACATCGCGAACAAGTTGCACCGCGCTCTCTCGTGAACGCAGCGGGATGGCGAGCGTGTACAACAAGATCACTGGCACTGCATGAATCTACCCATTCGCGTTCGCCTCTATGCGCCTCTTCCCGCACCTGCTCCTCCCTCACGCGCTCGCCTCGTCCTCCTCGCCGGGCTTGACGCGCGGCTTGGTCGGGTCCCCAACCGGGGGGTCGAGCGTCGACGGCCGGAAGAAGAACGCGTCGGTCTCGAACGCGGCGTACGGCGCGCGGGGGGGCGAGACGCTGTTGAGCGCGACGAGCTTGTCGTGGTTGATGTCCTTGATGAGGGCGTCTGCGAGGGGGCGCGCCGACGCGTCAGCAATGGGTTGAGCGTTGCGGCGTCTGGGTGGCTAGCGGCGAGCGAGGCAACACGACACGGCGGGCACCGCCTTGCCCGCAGGCGAGGAAGCGGCCCCACGCCGAGCGCTGCGACCCCGTCCGCCCCGCTGAGAACAACGGCGTCTCTGCGCCGGGTACATCCAGCGGGGTGCGTGTGCTTCCAACAGGCCGTGCCGCACGCGCGGACGGAGCCGAACAGCCGCGGCACCCGACACCTCGTCGACGAAACCGCGAAAGAAGGCGGAGAAGCGCGAACGCACCGAGGCTCGAGTAGTTGTACTCGGGGCGGATGAAGCCGAGCATGACGACGCGGAGCTCCTTGCCGTAGAAGTCGGCGGGGTAGTCGTGCAGGATGTGGACCTCCTGCAGGCGCGGTCCTTGTCAGCACGACCCGGCAAAACAGGCAGAGAGGGAGCGGACTGCGGTGCGGGTGCTGTTGTTGTAGAACGGGTTCCAGCCGATGCTCATGACCATGGGGTGGACCTGGTCGTGCTCGCCGCGGGCAGAGGAGGACGAGCCGAACGCCGAGGTCGTGGCGTCGCGATCTGCGCTGGCGGGGTCGAGGACGCGGGCCCAGCCAAAGTAGACGCCGGTGAGGAGGGTGCTGGCGTACGGCGCGATGCTCGAGTCGGGCAGGTTGGCTGCCGTGCGACGACGAGGCGGAGGAGTGGGGGGTCAGTGGGAGCTCTTTGGGAGAGGAAGAGCGCACCGGTCGGGCACCCGAGGTCCTTGCTCCCCCTGCCGAACCCGCGCGTGACCCATCCGTCGAGGTAGACCGGGAACGGCGGCTCGGGGCCGGCGGCGCTGCCTGCGACGTCGGGGCGGGCGAGTGCAGGGTCGTGCTGCAGGCAGGCGTGCGCTCGACCAGCGACGTCCCCGTCTGCGGACTGGCCATCCGTCCTGTTCCGTGAGCGTGGGAATTGGGAGCGAAGCGATGAGGTGAGCCGGGGGTGGAGGAGTTGTAAGGGGAATACAGCTGAGTACAGTTGAGCAAAGGTAAGGGGCGGGGAGCACCGCCTCGTCGAGCTCGACCGCCGCTCCCCTCCGCTCTCCGCCTACTCCCGCCTTACAGCCCAGTAGGACTTGTTCGCGATGACTGCGACGCTCTCGCAGCAGTGGGACAAGGTCCGCGCGCAGCTCGGATCGCAGGTGCCCGCCATCCAGCGCCCCGCCCAGCTCCTCGTCGCCGTCGAAGACACCCTCGGCGCAGACCAGCGCCAGCCAGAGGCCTACTGGGTCGCTCTCCTCTCCACGCTCGACCAGCTCGCTCAGGACCCCGCCGCCGCAAAGCAGGGCGACAAGCGCCAGCTCCTCGAGGCGACCCTCTACCTCGTCGGCCTCCTCGCGCCCCACCTCGACCCGCCCGCCTTGAGGGCAAAGGTCTCGACGCTTGCCACCGTCCAGCCCCTCCTCGCCTCGTTCGCACAGCACGCCCGGCGTTGAAAAGCCTCGTTGCCCTCGCCCAGGCCCTCCTCACCGCCGCGCCCGCACAGGTCCTCGAGAAGGACCTCGACGGCTGCCGCTCCGTCTACGCCACCATCCTCTCCCTCTGCGCCGACGCACGCCCCAAGGTCCGCCGCCGCGCCCAGGAGGCCGTCCACGCCGTCCTCGAGTCGCCGCCGCCGCCCGCAGTCGTCCACCCTACGCCGACGAGACCGCCCAGTGGGTCTGCGGCAAGCTCGACGAGGCCCTCCGCGCGGCAAAGCGCGGCGGCAAGGCTGCTGCGGGCGCCAAGGGCGATGAGCACGGCGCAGACGAGAGCCGCGCCATCGCCCTCCTCACCTTTATCCGCAACCTCGGCGCGAGTTGGCCCATCTCGGTGCGCACCGACCTCACACACTCTCCCAGGAACGTACTCACGCGAGCCCCCGCAGGCCACGCCGACGCTCCTCCCGCTCCTCCTCTCGACCCTCACCCTCTCGTCGCAACACCTCACCCTCGCGGCCCTCACCCTCCTCTCGCACCTCTTCTCCGCCGCGCACGCCGCCGAGCACCTCTCCGACGACCATGTTCGCGACACCCTCGAGGCGCTTGTTAACGCCCGTCCCAAGGTCGCCGAGGGCACCGAGCAGGGCGAGAAGCTCCTCGCGGGCTGGATCGAGGGCGTTGGCGAGGGTATGGTCGCGTTCGCCAGGTGCGTCTTCACGCTCACCTCCCATATACGCCCATTCACGCTACGCCCCGCAGGACCGACGCCGCCGCCGCGCTCGAGCGCCTCTCGACCCTCTTCCCCTCGACGCTCCCGCTCCTCGCGTCCGCGACGACGCCCGCGCTGCGCACCGCCGTCGAGACCGCATGCACTCTCATGATCCGGCACTGCCTGCCGGACAGCGAGATCCTCGCGTCGGGCAGCGTCGTCCGCGGCGTGATCGAGCAGGTCGAGAAGGCGCTCACGTCGGCGCGGTACGCCGCGCAGGCGCAGCCGCACGTCCTCGCGCTCGCCAAGGCGCTCTTCCTCCGCCTGCGCGTGCGCAACCCTGCGACGGGCGAGCCCGCTGCGGCGACGCTCCTGAGCAAGACGCTCGTCCTCGTCGGCAAGCAGCGCGAGGACTCGCGCTTCGAGTGGAAGAAGGAGGCCGACGCCGTCCTCGACAGCGCGATCAAGGTCCTCGGGCCCGCAGCCGTCCTGCGGTGGCTCCCGCTCGGCCTCTCGGCGGAGAACGCCAACCCGGCCAAGGCGCGCGCGTGGCTCCTGCCGCTCCTCAAGCCCGCGATCACCAACACGCGGCTCGCCCACTTCCGCGAGACGTTCGTCCCGCTCTCGGCGGGCTTCTTCAACAAGGCCGAGGAGGCCAAGGCGGCCGGGCGCGCGATGGAGGGCAAGGTATGGGAGACGCTCGTCGGGCAGGTGTGGGCGCTCCTCCCGGGCTACTGCGAGTACCCGATCGACCTCGTCGCCGCGTTCGACGCCGACTTTGTCGCGCTCGTCGCCAACGTCGTCTACACGCAGCCGGCGCTCCGGCCGAGCATCTTCAAGGCGTTGTCGACCCTCCTCGCGACGACCGTCACCCTCGCCAACTCGACCTCGCCGCCCGAGCTCCTCCGCGAGCAGTTTGGCCTGACGCCTGCCGACGGCCAGGCATCGCTCGCGCACCTCCGCGCGCTCGCGCAGACGGTCCTCAGCGTCGCGTTCAACGTCTACGGCAAGATGGCGCGCGGCGAGGGCGGCTACGTCCTCGAGACGGTCGGCGCGTGGTTCGCCATCCTCGACGCGGACGAGCTCGCCGCGACGTTCGAGCGCGTGTCCGGGCTTGCGGCGCAGGCGCTCACTGCCGCGGCCGCGACGCCGCAGCACGCGCAGGGCAGCAGCAAGGACGACCCGACGCTCCCCGCGCAGCACGCCCTCCTCGACATCCTCGTCACGCTTGTGCCGCACGTGCGGGGCGCGACCGCCCGCGCCCTGTTCGACTTTGCGCTCGGCGAGCGTGTCATCGCGAGCGGGGACGCCGCGGTGCAGAAGAAGGGGTACCGGATCCTCGCGCGCCTGTGCGAGGAGTCGCGCAGCGAGGTCCTCACGGGGCGGGAGGGCGCCGTGATCGACCAGATCGTCGAGGGCGCAGGGCGCGTCGCGAACGGCGCCAAGCGCGACCGCGTGTCGCTCCTCGCGGCGCTCGTCCCGCTCATCCCCGCCGAGCAGTTGCACATCGTCCCGAGTTTGATCCCCGAGGCGGTCCTCGCGACCAAGGAGTCGAACGGGCTCACGCGCGAGGCGGCGTACGCGCTCCTCGTCTCGATGGGCGAGAAGATGGCCGCCGGCGGGCGCATCAAGCGCCACTTAATCAAGGGCATGGAGGACTCGATGGAGGACGAGGTCGACGCCACCGCAGAGGAGTTTGTCACCATGCTCAGTGCCGGGCTCGCCGCGAGCAACCCGCACATGATTGCCGCGTCGATCGGCGCGCTCGGACGCCTGGTCTGGGAGTTCCACTGTGTGTCCTCTCACTTCTCTGACGTCGTGTGGACAACGCTAACACGCCCGCCCGCCCGCAGCGACGCTCGAGGACTCGTACCTCCAGGAGCTCGTCGACACGATCGTCGTCTTCCTCACGTCCGCGAACCGCGAGATCGTCAAGGCCGGTCTCGGCTTCGTCAAGATCGCGGTCGTGACGCTCCACTCTGCCGTCGTAACGCCCTCGCTCCCGGCGCTCGTCCCCGCGCTGGTCAACTGGTCGCACGAGCACTCGAACCACTTCAAGGTCAAGGTTCGGCACCTGCTCGAGCGCATGATCCGCAAGTACGGCTACGGCGAGATCGAGCGGTACGTCCCCGAGGACGACAAGAAGCTCGTGAGCAGCATCCGCAAGCGCCAGGCGCGCAGCAAGAAGAAGAAGGCGGCTGCGAGCGCCGCCATGGACGTCGATGGCGCCGCGGGCGACAGCGACGACGAGGCGGCGGCTCACAAGCCGCAGGTCGCGCAGCGCTCCGCCTACGACGAGGTCCTCTACGGCTCCGAGTCGGACGTCTCGGGCTCGGACGGCGAGGACGCGGGTCCTGCGGCGGCAGCGCCCGAGCAGGGCAAGACGGCGCCGAGCGGGGTCAAGAACCGCAAGGCGGTTGCGCGCAAGGCTCGTAAGGACCGTGAGGAGGGCGGCGCGTACATCCAGGAGGGCGAGGACGAGGTGCTTGACCTCCTCGACGACCGCATGATGAGCCGCATTACCGGTGCGTCGCTTCCCTCTCCTCTCGCGCTTTCCGAGCTGACGATTGCACGCCTCCGCAGCTGCCAAGCCCGTCGCAAGGTCGGCGGCGCGCAAGCCGCTCGACGCGCACTTCAAGACGGACGACGCCGGCCGGTTCCGCTTCGAGGAGCCGGGCTCGACCGATGGCGAGGCGGGCGCCGCTGCAGGCCCGTCGAAGGGCCCGGGGATGGGCGACTACGTCGAGGCGATGCACGGCGAGGACGGGCACACGCGCGATGCGCGCGGGCGGGTCAAGTTCAACAAGACGCAGGGGAAGCGGGCGCGCGGCGGCGAGGACGACTTTGCCGATGCGGACGACAACGACGCCGAGCGCGACGTGCCCGTCACGGCGGGCTTGAAGGAGCTTGATGTCGGCGGGAAGAGGAAGAAGCAGAAGAAGGAGGTGCAGCGCGTCGGGCAGGAGTTCAAGGCCAAGGTGCGCCCTCTACATCCTCTCTCGCCCTCACGAACGTACACTGACGCTCTTCCTCAACTGCAGCGCGCCGGCGGCGATGTCAAGAAGGACGGGATGCAGCCCTACGCGTTCGTCCCGCTGTCGCAGGTCGCGGGCAAGAAGTCGAACCAGCGCGGGCCGAAGCTCGGCATCACGGGTCTCAAGCGCGCCGGTGGAAGAAAGTAGAGCATCGGTGGATGGATCGGTTGTACGAGTTCTCGTCGGGCGGAGGCGGTTTCGTCGTTTCTCCCTGACTCTTTGGGTTCGCAATCGCACGTTTTCTTCGCCTCCTCCTCGCTCTCTCCTCTCCCTCATCTTGGAGAGGGGTTGTCACTGATGAGCTCGCTTGCTGCTTTTCCCTCAAGTCAGAGAGGCGGAGGGCCGAGGACGGAGACCATGAACAGCACGGCATCCGAGCGATACAGCTTGGTCTACACCCTCCCTCCCCTCTACACGCTCGCAAGCCACCCTGGGCGTCCGCTAGTCCGAGTCTGAGTCCGAGAGCACCGAGTCCTGCCTTCCAGAAGGGCGATGCGCCGCAGAAGAGCGCGAAGCGGCGACGCTGACACGCCGCTCGTGCCTCGGCGCCATCTCGATGTCGGCTGCAAGCGCGGGCGGCGTGTCAGCGTCGACGAGGGAGTTGAGGGAGGCACGAGAAAGCACGCACGGTAGTCGGAGACGATCGAGGCGGCACGGGCGCGGCGGACGAGGGGCGGGACTGCGGATGGGCAGGTCGTCAGTCCGAGTCAATCAGCACCCCGAGTGCGTAAAAGCGCGTACCCTCGAAAGACTCGTGCTGAGCCCGCCGCGCCACACGGCTGGGGTGCTTCGGCGAGAGAAGGTCGTGCTGGATGAAGAGCGGCCGGACGCGCGGCTTGTACCACCCCTTGACGGTGTGCGCGTTGCGTGCGTGCTGCCCCGCGCGGTGGTCAATCATACGCTCGAGCTCGGCGTGTGAGGTGGTCAGGAGGCTGCAGGGGGAGAGGAACGGAAGTTGAGAAGGTCAACCCGGAGCGGGAGCTGCGCGGGAAGGAAGGAACGCACTCGCCCGGGCGCATGAGGAACCACTCGTCGCCCTTCGCCCTCGTCATCGGCTCGCTAGCGACAACGACATGCGGCTCGTGCTCGCGCCGGGGCAAGTCGCCGACGTCTCTCCCTCCGTCCGGGTGATGGCGGTACCTCCTGTCGAGCGCGCTCCCGCCGACGCTGCTCCAGTACAAGCTCGGCGGCTCGCGCTGCGGCGGGTGCGCGAATCGCAGCGCGAGGAAGGTTGACCCGTCCGAGATGGCGAGGTTGAGTGAGAGCCAGCTGCGTGGGGTGTGCCCGTCGGGGAGGAGCCACCCGCCGGCGGGGGTGCAGAGGGTCATGAGCGTTGATACTGTCTCCGCGAGGGCGTGCTCGAGCTCTTCGGGTGGTAGTCCCGCAGCCACGGGCCGTGCGGGTCGAGGAAGGTGAGGAAGAGGGCGACTGCGGGAAGCGAGACAGGCGAGCGGGAAGGGGCGCGAGGTCAGATCAGCGCCACGCACGACCCGAAGGAACAGAGGATGGAGAGCGCGACGCACAGACATGCTCATTGTCGGTGTTGCCGAGGATCATGAGCATCGCCTCGCGCGAGAGCTTCGAGAGGATCTTGACCTGCGCGTCGACGAAGCCTTGGTAATGGGACTCGTCAGCGTGCTTCCGCTCTCCAGAAATAAGGGGGAGAACGTATCGCCAACAGCGCCGTTGTGCATGAACATGAACCGACCCGCTCGGAAGGGATGGCAATTCGGAAGCGAGACGGGCGAGCCGACCGTCTGCAAGGGTGGCGAGGTGCCCGCCCGGTCAGTACGAGACTGAACTGGGAGTGCGAAGAGCGGGCCGCACCGCCCGGACGTGCCCAAAGACGACGGGGCTCTCGATCGCGGAGCACAAGCTCTGGAGATTGAGATCGTGCACGGGCGGGAGAATGTTGCGGTAGACCACCGGTTCGAGCGGCGGGTGCGGGTGGTGCTCCTCGGGCGTGTCGTGGATGCGGTAGCGTGCGGGGACGGACGAGTACCAGCCGACGCCGAAGCCGTCGACGTTTGTGAAGGCATTAGGCCCGCTCGAGTCGGACGCAACGTTGTACGGCGCCTGGACGTCGGGAAGGTAGTGTACGTCGACTGCGGGACGTTGTCAGCCAGGAAGCGGAAGAGGGGTGGGAGGGAAGGCGCGCACTTTGCTTGACGATGGAGTGTTCCGGGCGGAGAATCTGCGAAAAGGGACGGATAAGCTCGGGGAAAGGGTCAAGAAGGATCAGTGCGGCGCACCACAGCCGCTAGGAGAATGGGCTGCGTCGAGAAGTAGGCGATCCAGCGACACATTCGGGGCGTACGCGGGAGGGGGAGTTGGGGAGAAAGAGCGGAAGTGCCGAGGCAGCGGGGTGAAAGAGCATGTTGCATTGCGTGATGTGCGGGCCGCGGAGCTCCCGGTGCTCGGTATGATGGTGCAAGGGCACCGCCCGATTCGGCGAGCGGGAGAGGAGCGCAACGCGGAGGAGGAAGAGGAGGCGAGCCGGGGTCAGGGACAGCTGAGGCTCGAGCAGCTTCGTTGCGACGTCCTGGAGACTTTACCTGTGCTACTCGCAGGGTATCCTGCATCCGGGAAGGCGCGGAGCGGTAGACGGGCTAGGACGAGCAGGAGAAGCGGAAGCGAAGAGCGGGACGAGCAAACGCTGCGAGGACACGCGGGTTCTACGAGCGCGATGCCAGTAGGAAGCTGAGCGTCCCGAGCAGCCCGGCAGCTTCCTCCGCCACGGTGATGGCGAGGCCAGAGTGTGGACGAGGACAAGGCGGAGTCGGCCGAAGGCTCGCTCGCGGTCTCCACCCGCCGTCCTCCTTCGAGAGACGCTGCCACTGCTCCAGCTGTATCAGTAGAGTTCTAGCTACCACCACGAACTAGCACGACCGTCCCCAGCGCCGTCGCCACCTCTCCCGCCTCGTCATCAGCGCGACTCCCCCACCTCCCCTCTGCACGGCGACATGCTCGTCGAGGCGGCACGGTGGGCAGCGCGAGGGCTCGAAGGGGCATCTCGAATGGCGCCGACCGTCCTCGCCTCGGCCACGAGTGCTGTGGGCGACGCTCCCGGGTCCGGATCGCACCTCCCCCTCCCCGTCCTCGTCGCAGCAACCATCTCGGCAGGGTTCTCGACCATCTTGAGCATTGTAACCGTCTGGCTACAGCTCAAACACTACCACAAGCCTCGCCTGCAGCGATTCGTTGTCCGCATCCTCGTCATGTCCGTCCTCCCCCACCACCACTCCTCCTGCTCTCGCTAACCTCACCCCGTACGCAGGGTCCCAATCTACTCCATCTCGTCCCTTATCTCGCTCTACTCGCTCGACCTCGCCTTCTTTCTCGACGCCATCCGCGACGTCTACGAGGTGAGCCGCACGCGATCTCTTCGTCTCTTGGCGCTGAAAGCTGACGCTGCTCCCGCGTGCAGGCCTTCGTCATCTAGTTCGTCAAGCCGTTCTATCTGGCACGACTTGGGCGCGCTGACCCTCGATCTCCACAGCTGCTTCTTCTCGCTCCTCGTCGAGTATCTGTGCGTCCTTCCCATCCTTCGCCCAGCTCGCCCCATCTCGGTCATCCTCCCCGTGCGCCCGAACCGAAGCTGACGGTTCTCAATCCGATACAGCGGCGGCGAACGCTCCCTGATCATCACTCTGCACGGCCGGGATCCGGTCCCGCACCCCTTCCCAGTCAACCTCTTCCTCCACCCGATGGACGCGAGCGACCCGTTCACCTTCCTCGGCCTCAAACGCGGCGTCCTCCGTACGTCACGCCTTCTCCTCCTTTTCTTGTCTTTCCACCGCGCTCACCTCGCCGCGCTCCCGCAGAGTACGTCCAGCTCAAGCCGCTCCTCGCGGCGATCACTGTCGTCCTCAAGGCGACGGGTACGTACAAGGACGGCTCGCTCGCGAAAGACTCGGGCTACACGTACATCTCGATCGCGTACAACCTCTCGGTCTCGCTGTCGCTGTACTGCCTCGCCATGTTCTGGGTCGCGACGCATGACGACCTCAAGCCGTACCGCCCCATGCCCAAGGTGCGCTCCCTCTGGGCTGTTGTAGTCTTGGCAGCTGACGCTGCTGCCCCGCCCGGTACAGTTCCTCTCTGTCAAGGGCATCATCTTCTTCTCGTTCTGGCAAGGCTTCGCCGTCTCTATCCTCGTCGCCGCCAAGCTTCTGCGCTCCTGTGCGTTCCCGCGTCGACACCCTCACCTGCAAACGCGCTGACCATGCGCCGCTCGCAGCCCGCTACGACACGGAGCAGCTCTCGCTCGCGGTACAGGACACACTCGTCTGCTTCGAGATGCCGCTGTTCGCGTTCCTGCACCTGTACGCCTTCTCGCACACCGACTACATCGACAAGAACCACGTCTACAGCGGCAGGCTACCCGTCTGGATCGCTTTGAAGGACGCATTCGGGTGCGCGCGCTCCCGCTCCTTCCCTCCGCCGCGAGCTGACCCGCCCGCCCCTCCGCAGCTTCAAGGACCTCTTCCTCGACTCGATGACGACCCTCCGCGGGACGGGCTTCTCCTACCGCACTTTCGAGCCCGCCTCGGGCGCGTTGCACGCCTCGGGCCTCGTGCGGGACCGTCGCATCCGCGCCGGGCTGCGGTACTCGGCGTCTGGCTCGCGCAAATACTGGCTGAACCAGGCCGGGCGGGAGGAGGACGCGTACGGCCGGAGGGGGGAGGGCGTCCTCGGCGGGGGGCTCGCGAGCCGGCCCATCCACGAGGTGCACCGCCGGCTTGAGGAGCGCGTCGAGGCGCGCGAGGGGTACGCCCCCCGCACAGCGGGGGCGGACGACGTCGTGCATGTTGACCCGGCGTGGGCGGAGGCGGAGCGCGCAAGGACGCGGGCGAACGAGGATAGCGCGGGCCCGCTTGGGCTTGGGTGGTGGGAGGGCGGGAGGGCGTATGACGAGCTGAGCGATGGGGAGGCAAGCGAGCCGGAGAGTCTCGAGTTCCAGGAGGTGGCCGAGGGGGAGGAGAAGGAGGTTGAGCGGCTGTATAGGGAGGCGAGGGAGCTCGAGTATGGTGCGTCCCCACTTCCTCTCTCGCATCAGTCGTCCGGCTTACGGAACTCTCCCATCGCAGGCGACTGGAAGTACCCCGTCGTCGACGCCTCGCGCGAGGCAGCGCGGCGCCGCGTCCGCGACGAGGAGGACGCGATCCTCTCGGGCAAGCTGCGCGGGCGGCACCGCTCGGCGGCGCACCGTCCATCGGCGCGGCACCGCCCGGGGTCGTACGGCGCGCTGGCGGAGCGGGAGCCGCTCGTCCGGCGGGACTCGAACGCGCTTGCGGGCGAGGCGGAGGCGGAGGAGCGGGACGAGCAGGCGGACGAGCATCCGCGGCACCAGACGTCCGAGCGCTCCGACCCCGCGACGTCGGCGGACCACCCCGTCCCGGTGGGCTCGTCGCTCCTGAGCGGGGCGTCGCACGTCCTGCACGCCGCGCTCCCGCTCTCGAGCTCGTCGAGCGACGAGCGCGCACGGGCAGCGTCGAAGCAGCGCGCGGAGCAGGCGCGCCTCCCACCCGATGCGGTCGATCTCGTCGTCGAGGACGTGCAGGCCGAGGAGGAGGAGCAGATCCGGCAGCGGAGGCGGGGCGAGCCCGGCGGGAAGAAGACGCGCGTATACCGCGTTGCGTACGTCCCGCGCGGGGAGGAGGGGCGGGTGATTGACCCGGAGACGGCGGAGAAGGGCGAGCGGGTGGAGAACCCCGTCCCGGGCGAGCGGGCGCGTGTCAAGGACGTTGTCGAGCGGGACGAGACGGAGGACGGGCCTGTGCCGGGGCGGTCGGACGCGGGGCGCGAGGGTGTTGATGAGGACGGCTGCGGCGGGGTGGATGAGGTGGTGCGGGTTGCGGTGCAGGAGACGGAGGCGCACGCGAAGCAGGCGGGGGTGGATGAGGGCGAAGCGCGGCGTCGGGCCGAGGACCCATTCCCGCGGGACCACCCGGTCTTGACGGACGAGGACAACCCGTGGCACTGAGTTGCGCGGCGTAGTGACTTGGCGGGTGCAAGGCAGCTCGTCGCAGTTGGCGCTGCAGTCTGGAACGCGACGGCGACGGCGACTCGACGACGCGGAAGCCGGACGACAGCGCTTGCCCTCTCCCCCTCCGCGCCCGGCTCTCGAGTGCAGCCTGATGCTCCGCAGCTCGCTCCTGCGCACCAGCAGGGCCACGTACAGGCGCACGCCCGCGCTCCTCGCTGCCCGCTCGCTCTCTTCGCCGCCGTCGCCCGCCTCCCCCTCCGTGCACGCCCTCGGCGACGCCATGCCGCCGCTGAGCCCGCCCAAGTGGGAGGACTGGCGCACGAACGTCCCCTCCGCCACGCCGCTCGACTCGAAGCTCTTCCGGAACCAGGGCGAGGACAAGCTGCCGCGCCTGCCCGTCCCGCAGTTGGGCGACACCCTCGCACGCCTCGCACGCTCCTGCGAGCCTCTCGCCGCCGACAAGGCCCAGCTCGAGGCCCTCCAAAAGAAGGTCAAGGCATTTGCGCGCCCCGGTGGCGTCGGCGAGAAGCTGCAGCGCCTCCTCGAGCGGAGCAGGGACCAGCCCGGCGTCCGCAACTGGCTCGCGCGTGACTGGGACGAGCAGGCCTACATGGCCTACCGCGACAGCGTCGTTGTCAACGTCAGCTACTACTTCGGCGTGCGTCCTAACCCCCGCCCACTCTCTCGCGCCTCTCTCGAGGAGCTGCTCACGACTCGTCCGCCCCCCGCAGTTTGACCGCTTCCCCCAGGCTCCGCCCGACACCGAGTACCCGCCCCCCGCCGACCCCGCATATGTCGCCGCGACCGTCGCCAAGGCGGCGCTCGAGTTCCGCCGCCTCGTCGTGCAGGGCCTCCTCGAGCCAGAGCTCAACAACCCGCGCGACCCGGCGCAGGGCGAGCTCTGCAACGAGTCGTACAAGTGGATGTGGAACGCGTGCCGCATCCCCGCCTCGCCGAGCGACTACGCGATCAAGACGCGCGAGGACGACCCCGCCGCGCAGCACTTTGTCGTCGTCAAGCGGAACCGCTTCTACCGCGTGCCGTTTGCCGACGCCGCGGGCGAGGAGTACACCGTCGACACGCTCCGCGCGGCGGTCCAGCGCGTCATCGACGAGGCGGAGCGCGAGGCGGCTGCTGCCCCGCCCGTCGGGATTCTCACGGGCATTCACCGCGACCGCTGGGCCGACGCGCACGGGCACCTCGTCGCGTCGTCGCCTGCGAACGTCGCGACCCTGCGCGAGATCCACCACGCGGCGTTCGTGATCGCGCTGGACGAGGCGTCGCCCGAGCCGTGGACGAGCAGGGAGGCGCGTGAGGAGTGGAGTAAGACGCTCTGGACGGGAGGGAAGGAGGGAGGGAACCGCTGGTGGGACAAGCCGCTGCAGTGGATCGTCTACAAAAATGGCGAGGCAGGCTGCATCGGCGAGCACTCTTGTACGTCGGCGCTTTCCCTCCTCTCTCCGTTTCGACGCTTCTTCCCGCGGGCAGTCTGCGCATCTTACTGACCTGCCTTCTTCTCGCAGGCATGGACGGTTCGTCTACCTCGTCCCCACCAAACCGATTCCTCCGCTCAACACGCTGACCCCGCCCCCACCGCCCGCAGGCACGCCCACCGCCCGCCTGAACGACTTCCTGACCAAGCGCATCCTCAGCGGCAAGCCCTTCGCCGCGTCGTCTCTCCGCGTCGGGCACGCCCGCCCCCGCGCTTCTGCCGTTCGAGCTCGACTCGACCTCGCGCAAGCACATCACCGATGCGGAGAAGGAGTTCGCAGCGCACATCGCGCCGTACGATGTGCACTACACGCTGTACACGCGGTATGGAAAGGAGGGAATCAAGAGGATGAAGACGAGCCCGGACGGCTGGTACGCTTTTGCTTGCGCTGCTTCTTCGCGCTGGAGGACTCGCACTGACGCTTCCGAACGTGCAGGTGCCAGATGCTCTTCCAGATTGCGTACTACTTGACGGTCAGTCTCGCTCTCCACCCCCATCTCTTGCGGCCGCCCTTTCTCGCGCTTGGAAGACCCGCTCCTCCCGCCTGTCTGCTGCTTTCCGAGCTCTCACACTGACAGCCCTGAACCCCGCAGTTCAACCGCCCGTGCGCGACGTACGAGGCAGCGCAGACGCGGCGGTTCCAGCTCGGCCGTACGGAGACGGTGCGGATCTTGACGCCCGAGTCGCTCGCATTCGTGCGCGCGCTCGTCGACTCGCCTGCGTCGCAGCAGACGGCGGACAAGCTCGCGCTGTTCAAGGCGGCGATCCAGCACCACGGGAGCGACATGAAGCTCGCGGCGTCGGGGTCGGGGATCGACCGGCACCTCTTCGGGCTCAAGATGCTCGCGGCGTCGTCGCCGGAAGTGACCGCCGAGGAGCGCGCGAGCATCATGGAGGGTGAGGGCCTGTTCGCCGACCCGCTCGTCAAGGAGAGCGGGACGTGGCGCCTGTCGACGAGCCAGGTGTACATCCGCCATGCGCCGGTGTACGGCTGGGGCCCCGTCGTCGAGGGCGGGCTCGGCCTGCCCTACATGATCCGTGTGTCCGCGCCTTTTTGGTACATACTCAGAATCGCCGCTGACCAGAGCGCGCGCGCGGTCCGCAGACCCCGACGAGCTGCAGCTCTCGGTCACTTGCCAGAAGGACGTCCCCGGCGCGGCGTTCATCGAGAACTTCCGGCGCGCGGCCGACATGCTGATGGACCTGCACGAGGCGGCGGTGAAGCAGGAGAAGCTCTGAGGCGGGTGAATGTCGCTGAGGAAGGGTGGAAAGGGCCGGTAGACGAGGTACACGGCGGGAGGGACCGGTAGATCGCCAGCATCGAGATCAATGAAGTGTGTAGTGCCATCCCAGTCCCGCGAAGGAGAACCGAGAGCGGCTTTCACGCGAAACGCCTCTCGAGGAGAGGGCGGCGAGCGGCTCTCCCTTCCGCACTCTGCCCACCTCGCCCGAATTGCTTTACAGCCTGCGCAGCTGCTTTAGACGCACACGCAGGTCGCACGCGCGCCCCCAGCCTGCCTATAGCTGTTCTCGCCGCATCTTCGACCCCAAGGCCTTCATCACTCGCCCGCTCGTTCCGGCGGATGCAGCGGTAGCAGGACAGCCCAGGTGCACATGCGCTTCCTTACAGCCCTTGATATGACCGTGCTAAACATGCTCACACAGCCGCACGCCCGCCCGCCGCGGTGATGGTGCCGCACGACCCCTCCTCGCTCCTCTCCGCCGCGCCGGCCTCGTCTCTCCGGACGCGGAGCCCGCGCCCCGCGTTCGTGCGCACTAGCAGCTCGACCAGCGTTGCAGGAGAGGCCACCTTCGCTGCCGCACCGCCGCCGCTGCCCGCGCTCGACAAGCGCTCCGCCCTCCCTCCGTCCTCTGCGCAGAAGGCTCCCCCTCCGAGACCCAGCTTCCCTCGCCGCCGGCCCCGCCTGCTCGTCATCCTCGCCCTCGCAGTAGCCACGTTCCTCCTCTTCCTGCACTTCCTCGCAACACCGACCACCTCGCTCCTGTACCTCCTCCGCTTCAAGCTCGCCGACCGCGTCCACTCCGAGCGGTGGTCCTCCGTCTTCCTCGCGCCGCTCGGGCTGCGCTCGTCGCCGTGTGCGCTGCGGAAGGAGCCGCTGGTGTTCGTCCGCGGCGAGGGCGAGGCCGCCCTCGTGTGGGAGACGACGGGGTGCGGCGCAGAGGGGCGCGAGTGGAGCGCACGGCTCGGCACCGCGCGCGCTGCTCCCGCCGCAGGGATGCAGCGCAGCCATATGCTGGGCGGTGGCGGGGCAGGCCGTGCAGCATGGGACTGGCGCGCGCTCGCCATCGAGCGCGCCGTGCTCGTTCCCGAAGCAGAAGGGCGGGGCGCGCGCATCGCGCACACCGCGCGGGTGGACGGCCTCCGCGGCGGAGAGCTGTACCAGTACGAGCTTCTGCTCGGCGCGGGGGCGGGAACGCGCGCGCGCGCGGTCGTGCGGCACGCGTTCCCCTGGCTCGGGAGGGAGATCGACGCGCGGAGGCCGACAACGCTGCACGTCGCGTGCGTCGCGGACAACCAGTACAACCTGCGCGTGTTCCGGCGCGTGCTCGTCCGGCTGCTCCAGCTCGCGGGGTCGCTCCCAAGCCGGTACTTCGCGCCGGAGGCGCTCCCGCGCGCGTTCGCCGCACAGCAGGCGCGGGCGCTCTCCCCCCTCCGGCGACCACACCTCCTCTTGCACGCGGGGGACGCAGTGCAGAACCCGCACGACCTCGCGCAGTGGCAGACGGACTTTTGGGACCCGCTCACGCGCGGGCTCGGCGCGAGGTGGGCGATGGGCCAGAAGACGCCGGTGCTGCTCGCGAGGGGGAACCACGACTGGGACAGGAGCGGTGAGAACGCGTACACCGGCGGGGCGTTCGCACATGCTGGCGGGAGGGGGACGTACTACGCCGTGTCGCTCCACAAGCGGATGCGCGTCCTCGTCCTCGATTCGAACCTCCCGACGAGGGAGGAGCAGCATGCGCAGGAGCGGTGGCTCGAGCGCGAGGTCGCGCGCGAGGAGTGGACGAGGGCGAGTTTCAAGGTCGCAGTTGTGCACACCGCGCCGTGGATCGAGTGGTGGGACCGCGAGGCGTGGACGACAGGCGGCGAGTCGCAGTGGTGCGTTCCCTCGCTCCCTCTGTTCGCGCTTTCGGCTGAGAGCACCCGTCCGCAGGTCGTCCTACGTCCGCACCTCGCTCCTCCCGCTCCTCGCCCGTGCAGAGTGCGCCCTCGTCCTCTCGGGCCACTCGCACACCTACACGCGCGGCTTCCTCCCCTACCCCCTCGTACACGCCTTCTCCGCCGCGCGCAACTCCTCCGCCGTCGCGCCCTTCGCAAGCGCCGCAGCCCGCGAGCGCGGGTGGGAGCGCTCTGCGTCGGTGCGTGCGTCAGGCGCGGTGAGCGAGCGGGGCATGCTCCTGCTCACGTTCGGCGGGGCGGGCGGGACGCTCGATGCCGACCGGGTCGAGGACTGGGGGTTCATGGGCGTGTCGCGGAGCGGGGCGCACCATACCGGGTGGATGGCGCTGAGCTTTGCGGGGGCGGGAGGGGCCGAGCCGCCTTCTGCGCGGGAGGTCGACGGCGCGATGGAGCGCGTGAGGAGCGGGAAGGGCAACGGCGCGACGAGGGTGTACGACGTCAGCGGCGAAGCGGAGGAAGAGAGGCGGTGCGCCGAGGGGGAGGTACCGGGGCGGGATGTGCTCGAGTGGCGGGCGGTGAGTGTCGATGGGGAGGAGCTCGACCGGGTGTTCCTCGTTGCGCATACGTGCGTGTAACGCTGCGTGTCTCGGGAAATGAGCCGGCCGCGGACACGTCACGCGGACACGTCAATCGAGAGAGAGCGGCGCGCGCGGGAGAGCGGGCTCGCTTCCGGCTCCACGCTCTTCTGCTACGGAAAGCAAGGATGTGGTTGACAGACTCGCAGAGTGCGCCCTTCTTACGCCCTGCACGCCCGCGTACGCCCCGCTGATGCTGCGCATACAGAAATCGGCGTGAGTGCGCGATGGCGCCTCTCCCTCTCTCCTCGCGGCAGCTGGGCGGGTGCCGGTGGTCGAGACGGGGCAGGATGCACGGGACACGCGTCTCTCCCGGGCGATCCCCTCACCCTGATGGCGTGACGAGCGCAGAGGACTGACCCGCCCCTCGTCCCCCTCCCCGCCGCTCCCTTCCTCGCCTCGTACGCGCTGTGTGGATGCACGCGCTCGCTTGGCAGGTCGGCCTCACGTCCTTTGGCGCGTTCTTCATGCTCCTCGGCGTCATCATGCTCTTCGACGGCGCCCTCATCGCCCTGGGCAACGTACGCTATCCTCCTTCTATCACACCCTTATACGGCCACTGACCGGATGCACGCACGCAGATCCTGTTCGTCAGCGGACTGCCGCTCATCATCGGGCCGAGGAAGACGTTCTACTTCTTTGCGCGGCGGAACAAGCTCCGAGGAAGTGCGTCTGCTCTCACTCCGTCTTCGTGTTCTGCCCAGCAGGCCTCAATCCTGCAGCGGTCAGCGCTCGCAGCAGTCGGAATGTCAGCTGACCGCTCTCGCTCGCACCCCCCCAGCGTTTGCGTTTGTGGGCGGGATCGCACTCGTGTTCCTCAAGTACCCGTTCTTCGGCGTCTTGATCGAGATGTTTGGCTTCCTGAACCTCTTCGGGTGCGTCCTGCTCTCCCCTCATGACGGCGGCTGTTCTCCCACTTACGGGAGGCGGGAGACCTGCCGCTCGCGAAGCTGATGAGATCGGAAACGCTGACTCCTCCCGCGCGTTCGCGCCCGCAGCGACTTCTTCCCCGTCGTGCTGTCGTTTATGCGGCAACTGCCCGTCGTGGGCCACTTTCTCAGCGCGCCCGGCGTGCGGCAGGTGCGTTCACCCCATCCTCGCTCTCTCGCCCTCTCCGCTTCCACAGCAGCTGGCAGATCTTCCGGAGTTGACGCTCTCCCTCCTCCACTCTGCGCAGGTGACGGACCGGATATGCGGCGTGCGGAAGCAGTCGCCGGTATGATGAGGTGCGGGCGGGACTGCGTGAGGTGGAGGAGGGAGACGGATACCCCGGGGTCGTTGTCTGCAATGTTTCTCGCACGTGCATGTGGATGCAGTTGAGTTCGCCGAGGGGTGCGCGAGAGCTGGACCTGAACCAGGGAGGGACAGGGAGAGATGGGACGCGGTCCGGAGGGGCCGCGCGAGGGACTCCTCCTCTGGACGTTGCTCCACTTCCTTCTCCTCGCACAACACAAGATGTCCTGGCAGAGTGCGCGCCCGGCAGTACCCTCTCCTGCGATCCTCCCACGCTGACCGTGCGCTCCTCCGCCCTCGTTCTCGTCGTCATCGCTCTCCCCGCTCAGCCTGTGCGTCCCTCCTCCTCCTGCGCCTCTCTTGGGGAGCAGAGCCCACTGACGAGTGCTTGCAGACGTCGACTCTAACCTGCTCGGCACGGGCAAGGTCACCAAGGCCGCCATCCTCGGCCAGCAGGGCGGCGTCTGGGCCCAGAGCGCAGGCTACCAGGTGCGTGCGCGCATGCAGACACGCACAGAGCCGTCTTGATGACCCGCACTGACACCGTGGAACGCGCACGCAGCTCGCGCCCGAGGAGCAGAGCGCCATCCTCGCCGCGTTCGCCGACCCGGCCTCCGCGCAGGCCAACGGCGTCCGCGCTGTAGGGACCAAGTTCCTCACCATCCGTGCCGACGACCGGAGCGTCTACGGCAAGAAGCAGGTGCGGCCCGCGATCCCCTTTGTCCTTCAGAAGCTCGCTCTTCCCCCTCGCGACTTGCGGGACTCTTCGAGCGGAAGCTGACCCAGGATGTGCGCACGCCCGCAGGCGGACGGCATCATCTGCGTCAAGACGGCGCAGGCGGTCCTCGTCGCCGAGTACGCGCACCCGACCGTCCCCGGCGAGGCGACCAAGATCGTCGAGGTGCGTCTTCGCGCATCCGCCCGCTCTTCTGCTCCTGCTTGCCATGCGAGCTGACGAGCTTCTTTCTGTTGCACGTGCAGGACCTCGCCGACTACCTCATTGGGGTCGGCTACTAGGCGCGCTCGCCTCCGCCCCCGATGCGCCTCCCACTTCCCCTCCGCCCCCTCCCGCCGTACCCCGCAGCCGTATATCCCCGACCCCTCCATTCCGTTCATCCGTCACATCTTCCAACGCAACATCGTCACCGCCGCCGTCCTGCCGCCTTCATTCTGTTTCCCTCGCCGGCTGTTGAATCGCCGCCGTCTTCCTTTCCCCTTCGTCTTCCTCCCGCCAAGGCGCTTGACTTGCAAGAAACAGACCTTTCAGATTGGTGGAGGACGCTGCACTCATCGCGGGCTGAGCTCTGGGACGCCACCCTCGAGCGGCGCGTCCTCGCGAGCAACTCAAGCTCGCGAGAGGAAAGCTTCGACGGTTGCGCTCGCTCGCCGCCTTGCTTTCAAGGGCCTCCCTCTAGTCCCCTCTATGTAGCTCGACGGGCTCGTCCGCATGCTTTCCTCCAGCTTCCTGCGCTTCGTTACGCGCTCGACCCCCTTGCCTGGCCTCCTGTCTCCCCGCCTGACCTCGCCTCCTGTCTCTGCGTCGTTCAACACCCCCGCGCTGGCTCTCTCTCGCTCTGACTCTAGGCTTTCCCCTGCTGCGCTCTCCCGCCTCTCGGTTCTCCCGGGCGCAATCGCGCACCGCAGCTCCTCCTCGGGCCCTCCTTCCACCCCGCACGCCCACCCGCCAGCGCCCATCGTTCTCCTCGAGGGCGAGCTCATGGCCGTCCGCGAGCCGCCCTCCCAGCCCCAGCAGCTCACCGCCTCCCCCTCGCCTCTGACGCCCTCCTCGCCCGCGTCGACAACACACTCCGCGCCGTTCTCCCTCCGCTCGGCGCACCTCCGCCCACGAGAGGGGGGGCGGCCGGCAGACCTCTTCGCCGCGAGCGCGTACGCGCACGAGGCGGAGGGGGAGGCGCTCTTCGGGCCGGCACCGCGGTCGCCCCTCCCCGCGCGGGAGGGTGAAGGCGGCGAGGGGGAGAGGGAGAGGCGGAGGCTGAGGGAGAAGTACGCGCTGAGGCCGGAGCAGGAGGAGGTCCTTGGACGGATGATGAGGGGCGTTTGGGAGCGGTTTGGCGCGCGGGAGGAGAAGCGCGATGGACGGCGGACACGGTACGGACTCTTTCCCTCCTCTCAGGAGCAGGTAGGGGACTGACTCGATACGCGCTCCAGGTTCGCAATGGCCACGCGCGCCGCCACCTGAGACGCCCGACCCGCCGGCGGATTACGCCCCCTCCGCGGCGGCGGAGCAGCCGTTCTCGCTCCCGGCGTCGCCGCCTCGACGCGCAGCTCGCAGCGGGAGGACGGTCCCCAGCGCGGCGGGATCGAGGCCGTGCTCTCGCCCGGCGGCTCGGACGACTGGATGCGCTCCCCGCCGCAGCCGCCGCCGCGGACGCCCTTCCCCTCGACGACGCCGCTCGACTCTCCGCCCGTGCGCACAGTCACGTCCGCCGAGTCCGCGCTCGACGTACCGCTCCCGGCCGCCCTCGCCGCGCTCCGCTCCGCTCTCCATCATCTCTGGACTTTCACCGCCCGCCTCCCCGCCCGCGGCTGGGGCGCCGTACACGCACGTAGCAGACCGCACGCTCACCCCGATGCCGTCCCCTCCCTCGGGCGACGCCGGCGCACCCTTCCCCTTTGCCGCGCGCGAACGGGCGCCGCTGTTCCGCTCGGGGTGGGCGTACCTCCCTGCGCGGTCCGGCGCGGACGACGCGCGCGCCGCTCGTGGACGGGGAGCTCGGCGCGAGGAGGCCGAGTGGGTGCGGAGGACGGGGCGGGTCCTGGATGATGGCGGGACGAGGGACTGGTGGGGGAATCCGGTCGGGATGGGAGGCGAATGGGGAGGGCGGTGCTCAGTGCGTTCACTCTTCCTGCCTCATACTACGAATGCACATGCTGATGAGCGCACGAAGGCCCCATCGTCACGGAGACAGAGCCGTCGCACTCTTCGCCCGCGCTGTCCGGCCGCTCCGCCGCAAGCTTCCTCCTCCGCTCGCCGCACCGCCGCGCCGCGAGCGTCCCGCCCGGAGCGCTTGTCGACCTCGGCGAGAAGCACTCGCCGCGGTGGAGCGACCGCTCGGCCGGCTCGAGCGCGGCGCGTGCGAGAGCGCTCGAGGATGCCGCGCTGCGATCTCCGCTCGCGAACGGCTTCTTCCCCGCCACCTCGACTACGCACGGACTGCACGACGCTTCGAGCGGATACCGCTGTAGCGACGGCGTCGGTCCGCGCGACCCACTCGCCGCGAGCGGGACGAGCTTCGCTTCGCGCTCCTCTCGCGCGCCGAGCGAGCCGTTCTTCGGCGCGCGGTCGAGCGCCCCGCCCTCGAGCGCGTTCGTTGGGCATGTCGGCGACTCCCGGGCGCCGGGCTCGCTCGGGAGCAGGTCGGCCTCGCGCCCGTCGTCTTTCTTCGACGGGAGCGAGGTCCTCCCGCTCGGGCTGGCGTACGACCCGTCCGTCTCGCAGGCGGACTATGCGTTCCCGCCGCAGACGGACTCGTTCTTCCTCGGCGGCGGGGCGTCTTCGCGCCTTCGCAGCAGCGGCGGCGACCGCTCGACGCTCGAGCGCGACGAGCGGCTCTCGACAGTCCCGGCCGACGGGCACCTTGGCGACTCGGCGAGCTCGACGCCGCTGCACTCGGTCGCGAACGGCTCGGTGTTACGCCCCTCGTCTTTCCTCGAGGGGAGCGAGTCCCTTCCCCCCGGGGTGGCGTACGACCCGTCCCTCTCGCAGGAGGACTATGCGCACGCGTCCACCGCGGCGGGGAGGGCGGACTCGTTCTTCCTCGGCGACGGTGCGTCCTCCCGCCTTCGCAGCCGCGGCAACCCCTCGTCCGCGCTCATACAGGACGAGCGACTGTCGACGATCCCGTCGAGCGCCGGGGCGGAGCCTTCGCTGCGCGGGGCGGGGACGTCCTCCGCTCGCTCGCCACGGTCGACAGGGATCCCGACGGCGACAAGCGACACGATCCACGCGCCCGGCTCGTCTTCGCGCACGCCGCCGTCCCGCTCCCGCGGCGATGCGCTCGACTCGTTCGCGCATAGCCGCAGCGGGACGGGCGAGAGCTCGAGCTTCGGTGGGGAAGAGTCCTTCCGCCGTCGCAGGGCGAGCTGGACTCGCTCGAGGACGCGGCGCGCTACCCCCCCTCGAGCTGGCGAGACCCGCGGCTCGACGACACGGCGAGCGGCACTGCGCGCCCGTCTTCCCTCAGGAACGACGGAGGGTTCCCTTCGAACGGCTACCCATCGACCGCGTCGCGCTCTCCGCCGGAGCACGCTCGCTGGGGTCCGCGCCGTCTGCCGGCTCGCGCGAAGTCATGTCGTCGCTTGTCGGCGGCGACCCTTCCTCGCCCTCGCGACGTAGCCGCAGTCGACTGTCCTCCTCGTTCGCCCCTGACTCCTCCGTGGCGCATGGCGGGTCGACCTACCCTGACGCGCGTCTCTCGACCATCCCCTCTAGCGGCTTCGCCTCGCCGTCGCGGGACTCGCCGCGCTCCCCCTCATTCGCACATGACCGCTCCTTCCGTTCCTCCTCCGTCCTCTCTCCCTCGCGATCGTCACACACCGCCTCTCCCTCCCGCAACGGTTACGACCGCGCAACCGAATCCCCGCTCTCCCATGCGAGCTTCTCCACCGCCGCGTCGCACCTCCCCTCCTCCTCGCCGTTCACGCCGTCGGGGAACGGCGCGCTCTCGCCCTCACGCCTCGGCGAAGAAGGAACGCGCGAGTCCGCCGTCTCGCCGTCGAGCTTTGGCGTTGCTGCGGCCGGCTTCCCCGGCAGCTGGGACACCGCGACGGCGGCGCAGGCGAGCCGGAGCGCGGGCGTGAGCAGGACTCGCGCGTCGGGGACGAGCGGTACGACGACGCCGCGTGGAGCGCAGGTCGCAGCGCAGGGCGCGGAGACGCCGTCGAGCGGGTCGAGCGCAACGGAGACGCGGTCGGAGGAGATCTCGCGGTGGGCCAGCAGGGTGCCGCTCGGGGCGGAGGACGTGGCGGAGGACGTCTTCGTGGCGACGTCGGCGGGAGCGACGAGCTCCCCAAACGGGTCGAGCGCGGGGTTGACGACGAGGAGGAACGGCGGGACGTTCGGCGCGCCGACGGCGTACGGGAACGCCTCGTCCTCGCTCGCGCCGGACCGCTCTGCCTCGCGCTCGACCTCTTGCTCGCCGACGAAGTCGGCGTCGTCTCGAACGCCGCGCACAACGACCCGCTCAAACGGCGTGCTCTCGCCCAGCGGGATCAGCCGTTCGAGCGAAGCTTTCTCGCCCGGCACGCTCCCACCCACGCCGTCCGAGTACGTCTCCGCGAGCGAGCAGCTCGTCGACGGGCGGGAGAGGCCGCTCTTATCGCCGACGCGCGGGTCACGCGCGAGCATGAGCACGCGATCGCCATCGTCTCGGACGCCGCGCGAGCTGTCGAGCCCGGGTGCGCGTTCTCCGCCGCCGCCGTCGTCGTCGTTCTTCCGCGGCGGCACGACCAGCGCTGGCGAGACTCGCTCTTTCTCGTCGCCAACGCGGCCGGCCGACTCCTTGCGCTTCTCAAGCACCGCAAGTCCGCCCCTCGCGCACGACTCGCCGCTCTTCGGCACAGGCTCGCCCGCCTCGACTCCACCGCGCATTCCGCCCATCCCGCTCTCCTTTCCTCCCTCGGTGTACTCGCCGTCGCGCGAGACTTTCGAGCGCGACTTCGCCGAGCAGCAGCCTCCGCCCTTCTCTCCGCCGCCAATCATCCCCTCGTCGACGATGCGGCGCACCTCCACCGCCACGGGGCCGGACCTCAGCGGTGCAGGCGGGCAGCTCTCGCTTGATTCGCTCACGACGACGCCCAGATCGCCGCCGCTCGTCGCGACGCCGACGCTTCCGACCCGCTCGCCGAGCAAGGGCGAGACGCCGTCGTCGTTCACGCAGAGGTACCGGCCGCCGTCGCCCGTCGTTCCCGTAGTCGACGGTAGCGTCGCCGCAAGCGGTCCGTACGAGGACGAGTACGGTATGGAGCAGGACTACGGCGAACCGACCGTTCTCTCGCCCGCCCGCACCGCGCACGACGGTATCCCCTCGCCCGTCTTCTCGCCTGCCTCGCCGCCTTCACCTTCGGCGTACTCCTCCTCCGCCCCGCGGCGCTACGTTCCCCGCCCGCCCGTCAAGCCCCCTCGCCGCGGGCCAGGCCCGTTCCCCGTCCCGCAGCTGAGCGAGGAGGAGAAGCGCGCGCGGCGCGAGCTGCGCAAGCAGGGACGGAGCCCGGAGTGGGACCTCCCGCTCGAGGAGACGAAGTCGGGCAGGCGGAAGCGCGCGTGGGAGGAGATGCAAGCGGTGCGCTCGTCCTTCTTCCTCGAAGCGCGGCGAGATTGACGCTCCTACTCGCGCACAGTTCGAGAAGGAGCGCGCGCGGCTGTTCAAGCTCCTCGGAGATCCGCTCACGGAGCAGGACGTCCCCGTGCTCAACGCGCTCGCGCGGCTTTACCTCGACTCGTCGAACCTGGCAGTGCGGGAGCAGGCGGTGCACTTCATGCAGAACTCGCTCCAGCTAGGTACGTGCCGCTGCGGACTCGCGATTAACTCGCCAGCTAACGTAGCGAACGGGCGCAGACGAGGCGCAGCCCGACATGGCGCGGCTTCTTGCGCTCCAGCTCGAAGACAGCGACCTGGAGGAGGCGATCGCTTGGCAGTGAGTCCCTCTCGCTCCGTTCACCGTCGTGCCAACTGATTCCTTGCGTCGGCAGCCGCTACGCCGTCGAGCGCGGGCCCGACGACCCGGAGCGGCACCTCTCGCCGGGCACTGCCTTCTGCGCGCAGGGACGCCGGTGGCGCGTCGCACGTCTTCCTCAACATCGCGCGCAGCTTCACCGACGACCCGTACGAGGCGATCGCGCTGTACGAGCTCGGGAGGCTGTACCAGCAACTCGGCGGGGCGGAGGAGCGCACGCACGCGGTCGAGGCGTACGAGTCGGCATTGGCGTGCCTGACGCGCTTGAAGCTCGAGCGCCCGGAGGTGCGGCTTGGAGAGCGCTGGGACGAGCTGGATCTTGTCGAGCGGGCGGTGCTGCGTGGGCTGCAGGAGGCGCGCGAGGGGCGGAGGAGCACGGTTAAGTCGCCGTTCGCCAGCAGGGTGCGTCTCCGTCTGACCTCTTCCTCACGATGCTGACACGTGAGCTGAACGCAGCACGCAACTCCTCACGCCACTCCTCGCGCGACTCCTCGAGGACCGCTCTCGCCCGTCTCGCCCACCATTGTCTGCCTTCCTCCTGCCACTCCGCCAAGCACCGTGCGTCAACTCCCTCCGCGCGCTTCTTCAGCCCCTCCTCCTCGCCAGCCGAAGTGGGAGCTGCGCCCTGCCTCGCGCCTGCACCACACCCGCGACGAGCTTCTGGAGGCGGACCCGGCGTCTCGCTCGCCGACGGTCCTCAGCGAGGCGCTCCCGTCCCAGCCCCCACCGAGGAGTCCCCGCAAGAAGCACCGGCGCAAGATGAGCAGCCGCCGTCTCGTCCGTAGACCAGGACGACGCTGACATCGCCTGCTCGCAGGTCGACCCCGAGACGGCCCGCACGCTCGACACGATCCTCTCCTCGCTGTCGCGCCTCTCGCGCACGTCGCCCGCCGCCGAGCTCTCTGCGTCGACGCGCACGCTCGCAGAGCAAGTCGAGCGCACGTACGCCGGCCTCCTGCACCTCGGCGGCGAGGAGGCGGCGCAGCGCGACGAGCTGCACCGCGCACTGGACGACGTGCAGCGCGAGCTGGGGACATTGCCTGACCGGCTCGTGTCGAGCGCGAAGCGTGCGTGCGGCTGGTGCCCTTTCTCTTTGCATCGTACTGACCGCGCTCGTCCCGCTTGCAGTTGCGGCAGCCCGTCCGGCGAACGCGCCCGCCCCGCCGACGGCGCATGACCCGCTCGAGGAGGCTCTACGCAAGCTGGAGAGGGCGAGGAGGCTGGCAGTGTAGGGGCAGAGGAGGTGTGTGAAGCTCATCCGGATGCGCTCGTTCGGCTCCATCCCGCTTCGTCGGCCTTCCTGCCGCTCGTGTCGCTCTCCTTTGTGGCGCTACTTGCTATGGCACTCCTGTTGTCCAATGCTCTCGCCGTGCTCGCTGCTCCTCCGGCGTACTCGCGGGAACCGCCTTCATCGCCCGCTTGAGAAGGTCAACCTGGACCCGTCGTCTCCCATCACTCCTACAGTACCACACATCCGCTCATCTCGATGCGTCTCTGTCTCGTGGCCCTTCGTCAGCCTCCGGTTTTTCCCTACCTCCCGCTCTTCCCGGCAAATCTGCTATTTCCGTCGGCGTATCACCCGCCTATTCGGTCCCGCGTGGTGGTCCGTTGTCCCTTCGTCCTCCATCCACCACTTTGCAGGAATGGAGGCGACTGCGCCACTGCTCGTACCACACGAGGCGCCACACACAATCGAGACGTTCGAGGATCTGCGGACGGTGCTGCTTGGAGATGATGACGGGCGGCTGGTTGTGGTGCGTGGACCAGTGGCTTCACGCAAAGACGGACTCACTGACAGGTTATCGACGGTGGTGCGCAGCTCGAATGTTACGCCGAGGGTGCGCGGTTGCTCAGGCAGGCGTAAACTGCTCTTTCAGGCTCATCTCCCAATCCTCGCCTGCAGCGCAACCCTCCATTGGCTCCCCCTTCCCCGACGACGAAGAGCGCGCTGTCGCTCCTTCTCGCCAGGCCCAGCCTCTCGGCCTCTCGCAACACGCCTCCCTCGCCTCCGCCTTCCCCTCCCTCTCCATCCACCGCGTCGTCCTCACCCCGCAACACGGCAACGCCCTCTGCCGCGCACTGCGGTTCACCCTCGCGCCCAGGTGGATCGTCTGCTCGCCGGGGCGGGAACCGCGGATGCTGAAGCGGGTGCAGTGCGCGGACGCGAACGAGTGCGTTCTCCGTCGCGCCTGTCCCTCGCTGCGGAGGGCTGACGTCCCTCCCTCCACGCCCAGGGTGAACGCCTTCCTCACTCGTCTCGTCCGCTCGCCGCCGCCGCCGCGAAGGGCAGGCCGCAGGATCGACCTCCGCCCCACGCGGTGGTGGCGTTCCGAGGACACCGCTTGCGACTGCATCGTCTGCGAGCGGTGGGGCTGCTACTGCCGCCTCGGACTGGTGGAGCTTGCGCTCCTAGTCACAGCCGTGTTTTTCGCGTGGCGGCTCTGGCTTGAACCCGAGGCGAGGCCGTGGCGGTGAGATGCCAATGCACGATACGAGCTACTCCTCCTCGTCCTCTTCCTCCTCATCCGATGAGCGCTCCCCCCTGCTGCTCATGCTCATCCTGCGGCGTTCCTCGAGCCCATCGACCACGAGGTTGACCGTCTTGCCGAGGCCGGCGAACGCCTCGCCAATGGTGACCTGCTGCGCGCCCGCCGCGTCGCCCGAAGAGGAGGAGGCAAGGTGCGCCGGGAGGGGGATGACCTGCCGCGGGAAGGTCGTCGAGAGGCGGAAGTGGAAGCGCTGCTCCCACCCTGGCGGCGGGCCCTCCTCCTCCTCCTCCGCACCGCCCTCCCGCGCATCCTCCACCGCGCCCAGCTCGCACTCAACCCAGCCATAGACCTCCTCCGTCCCCTCCGCGCTCGCAAACCCCGCGTCGCGCGCCGTCCGTCCCCGAGCCTGACCGCCACGCGCACATCGCCGCCCTCGCCCGCGCGCCCAGCTCCGCGCGCTTCCACACGCGCCAGCGCCTTGCAAGCGCCGCGACACGCCCGCGCTCCGCGCTCTCCGCCTCCTCACGCACGGCGCGCGCCGCCGCGTCCGCCTCGGCGCGGCGGCGCTCCGCCTCGCGCCGCCGGACGGCCAGGACCTTCTCCTCGTCCCTGCGCGCGAGGGCGTTCACGCGGCGCTCGGCGTCCTCCTCGCGGCGCGGTCCGCCTGGCGCTGGGCGTCCTGCGCTCTCAAGCGGGCGAGGAAGGGTTTCGCGCGTGGCAGGACGGCGGTGAGGAGGTGGGTGTGGAGGTTGCTGCGGTGAGGGGCGCGGAGGGGGAGGGCTCGAGGCGCGTGAGGAGGCGCAGGCGCGGGGAGGAGGTCGACGCGGTGGAGGGGTTTGTCGAGGGCGCGGAGGGCTGCAGCGCGATGAAGGCGATGAAGGGGAGGGCGACGTACGAGAGCGTCTGCCCGGCTGCGCGGAGACTTGTGTCAGCGTCGGGTGTGGAGAACGCAGGAGGGCGCGGTGACAAACCCTGGTACGCGTCCCTCTCGCCGACGTCCCCGCCCCAGACGAGGACGTCCTCCTCCTCGAGGAGGCGGTTGACCTCCTCGTCGGCAAGCACCTCTCTCTTGAACCTCTGATCGCGCTCGTTCTCCGCACTCGAGAGGACGACCATGAGGACGCGCTTCTCGTCGCGCGCGGCGCGGAGCGCGCCATCGTACGACGTGACGAGGAAGCGCGGGAGGCGCGGGCCCGTCCCCGGCGGGGCGGGCGCCGAAGTGCGCCGCGCGGCGAGGCCCAAGGAGGAGGAGGAAGACGGGCCGGCATGCACGCCCGAAGAGGACGCGGCCGCTGCGCCGCCGTCAGGGCGGCGCTGCAGGCCCGTCGCCTCCTCGACGCTCTGGACCCACTGCTCTGCGGCCGCCACGGGGGCGAGGATGCTCCGCGGCGGGCGGTGGGAGAACGGGTTCCGCGGGCGAAGGGTCGTGGTCGACCCGCGGAGGCGGAACAGGCGCGCGATGAGGCCGAGGAGGAGCGCGCCGAGGTTGTAGATGAGCGAGGCGGGGAGGGCGAGGATCGTCAGCGGGACGGCGAGGGCCTGCGCGCACTTGACGGTGAGCATAGCCGCGCAAGGAGGAGCGGGAGAGAGGGCGCACCTGGCGGAGGTAGTACAACCCGACCGCGCCCGTCCCGAGCCCGCCAGTCCCGCCCGACCGCCTCCTCCGCGCCGGGAGGAGCGCATCGTCGACGCTGTCGTCGTCGTGGTCGTCCTGCGCGGGCGGGTAGGCGTGCGGCGCGGCTGCGGGGGCGGGGGCACCGTCGCCGTCGCCGTCGTAGATGCGCGAGATGGCGGTCTGCGGGGGCGTGCGTCGGGGTCAGTACTGTTCCTTGGCAGGTTCCACTGCTCCGTACGTGCGCCGCGCGAGGAAGGATCTCCCCGCCGTCGCTCGCGCTCGTCAGCCCCACCTCGCCCTCCGCGCGCCTGCCCCGGGTCGAGGAGCCGTGCGTTCGCGCCCACCAGGAGAGACAGCCCCGCGAGGGAGCCGAGCAAGGCGCACCTCTACGTCCCACCCACTCCGCCGGAGCAGCTCGACGCTCCCCCTCCCTTCGTCCGAAGCGGGGTCCGCCGACCGCGCCGTCACCGCGCTGAGCTGCTCGAGCGCTGCGCGCTGCGTCGGCGAGAGGGCGGCGGGTCCATCGCCGCGAGAGGCGGGGGTTGGAGGTGAGGGTGAGGGAGAGGGAGCCGCGCGAGATGAGGGGGGGGTCACCTCCGCGAGCAGCTGGGCGGAACAGCCCTGCGCTCTGCACTCTCACATGACCGCGAGGGACAGCAGCAGCGAGAACCGGCTTTACAGAGAAACAGACGCCGGGGGGCCCCTCGACCTTGATTCACGCGCATCCTCCCCTCCCCCTCCCCTTCTCGCACACAATACAAGGGCAGGCTAAGCCGCGACCCTCCTTCCCTTGAGCAAGCCGACGAGCTCGCCCTGCAGCGCGCGCTGCTGCGCCTGCGCGTCCAGGCCGCCTTGAGAGCGCAGCGCGCCGAGGATGTCGGACGTTTCTCATTTTGGCCTCCATGTCCTCGACGAGGCGGCCGACATTGGCGAGGTGGCTCTGCGCGAGCGTAGCGGGCGAGGTCGGGTCCAGCGGGGCCGAGAGCTCGTGCTGCCCGGGGGAGTGGGTGCGTGAGTGGGAGAGTGAGGGGAGGAGGGGGGGGGGACGGACCTGCCGCGTCATGCTCCCCCCGAGGGCGACCTCGCCCTCTCCACTCTCGCCCCTTTGCACGCCCTTGCGCATGTAGAGCATCACCGTCGAGGTGAGCTTGTAGTGCGCGCTTGTGCGCGATGCGGACGACGAGGACGAGGACGAGGAGGGAAGCGCGGCGGAGGATTCAAAGACGTGCACTGCGCACGGGGTCGTGGGCGTCAGCGGCTAGTATGGAGGGGCGACGAAGGGCGCCGCGCGTCGGGCGTTTGTGCGATGTGGCGGTGATGGCGGAGTAGGGAGGCAACGAGCGGAAGAGGCGCGAGAGACGCACCAGAATCCCACGACGAGGTCGAGTCGCCCGCGTCCGAGGCTGCGTTCAGGCCTCGCTTCGTCAGTACCAGGTCGCAGTCGCGTAGGCAGCACCGCAAGGCATCCAAAGCCCCGCACGCGCCGCCACGGGCAAACACCTCCGACCGCCGGGACGAAGAAAGCGCCTCGGACGCGGGACGCACTCTTCTTGACGAGGACGACGCCAGCAAAGCCGTCGTCCGTGTCCCAGAGATACACGCTCGAGACGCCGCCCTCGTAATACCTGCCGGGGCGCGTCTCCGGTGTCAGCCCCGCGCCGAGTCGCCTCCACGTTCAAGAAACAGAGAGAGGAGAGGGGTGGCGCGCACAGGTCGCGGTACACGTCGAACGCGTCGTTCATCGCGACTTCGAGGCCGCGGAGCGCGGGCGAGGGCTGCGTCCCGTCCGCGAGGGGCGGGTCGTACGCGTTGGTCCAGGGGGAGCTGCGGGGGGCGCGCGCGCGTCCGAGCGGGGTGGGAGTCAGCGTTGTCCGTACTTGTACGTACTCAGCCTGCCAGCCCGCTAGCTCGGGGAGACAGAGGGCAGGCGGGGGGAGCGGTGCGGCGCGGAACGAAAGCCTCGTCGTGACGATGAGGAAGCAGGAGGAGAGCGCACCGGTACGAGTCGCCATCGCGGTTGTAGTCGCAGACCTGCGTCGCTCGCAGTCCCGTCAGTCACTGCGTGCGCTTGAGTGCACGCCCCCCCACCTCGGCCCGCCCGTCGTCACTCGAGAGGGAAGTGCGCCGCACGAGGTAGTCCCTGCTGGTCGAGTCGACCTGTACGCGGAGGGGCTGGTCGACGCTCGAGAGGAGGTCGTCGGCCAAGTCGGGGGCGAGGGCGCAGAGCGTGTCGAGGTGCGCGTCGACCGTTTGCGGAGGGAGCCGACGCAGGAGGTCGAGCGCGGCGGTGAGCGGGTCGTCGGCTGTAGGCACGGTCGCAGTCAGTGTGGCTCTTCGGGGGAGTCGCAGCTGGAACTCACCCATGATGAGCTGTTAGGTGGTGGAGGAGGGAGAGCTGGAGAGGGTTGCCTCGTTACTACTCACTACTATTGCCCCGCCCTGCCCCCGTGCCGCGCCCCCGTCCCCGCTCTGACGATCCCCAGCTAAGCCAATTCCGACCCCCTCTCTCCGGGAAGGGGGCGAGACGAGCAGAGCAACCCGCACCTCTTTCACGGCAGCGGGGCATGGTGGGTGCGGCACCGCTAGACAGGGGGTGGGCGCGGGCACCCATTACAGAAGGTAAAACCACCGGGCAACGACGAGCACTCTGCAGTAGCCAGTCCCTCTCTTGTGCAGCGCGTTCCCCCGCAGAACAGCTGCACGCTCCGTCGTCGTCCTCCTCGTCGGGCGTGGTCTCCTTCCCCGTCGAGTGCGCTCTTGCTGTGGCTGGCTCACGAGGCAGGTCTGGCAGGGCGTACTCTGCGGGACGGGTTCCTCGCCTGGGGGGGAGGGGAGGGCGGGAGGGCGGCCCCCACTGAGCCCGGGTTGCAATCCACCTCTTGTCTGTGTCCCGCCTTGCACCGCTTGCGCCTGCGAGAGCAGCGAGCATTGCCACAGCACCGCACTCCGTCCGCCGGCCCCTCCACGTCGAAGCACCCGCCCGCGCCGCCTCGCCCCCTCTCCGCCGCGTCCCCTCCACATCCCGACCCGCGCAACCGCCCGCACCCGCACCTGCAGCCTCGCGTGCAGCAGTACTCTCAAAGCCCGACCAGGTGAGCGCTCGGCTCTCTCGACGTCGCGGGGGATGGGCTCGACGCGCGATGGGTGATGAGGCGGGCGATGCAAGCGGGCGCACCGGGCAGACTGCGGGCGCAGAACCGCGCCTGCTCAAACCTCTCCACCGTCCACTGCGCATCTCCCAGTGCCCCGTACGCCGTCTTTCGAAGGGGCGGACGCGGGTGTGCCCTGCCCGGCTTGGCGCACTTGCCCTCGTCGCAGCCCTTCATCCGCCGCGAACACGACTGACGCTGCTCTCGCGTTCACACAGACCCCTCCAAGATGGCCACGGTCGCCCCCGCGCAGCTCACCCGCTCGCGCTCCTCGTCCCTCTCCTCCCTCTCGGGCACCTCGCACGCCTCGCCCTCGCGCCTGCAGCGCTCCCCCTCCATCTCCTCTTCCTCCTCCTCCGGCTCCGAGTCGGCGTCCTCCTCCCTCGCGGGCGCGGACCCGTGGACGCGCCGCGCGCTCCGGGTTCGACCCCGCGCAGCTGCAGCCCGTCCGGTGCGAGTGGGGCGGCGGGGCGTGCGGCGCAGAGTTCTGGGAGGTCGAGCCTTTGGTCGAGCACGTGCACAACCGTGCGTCCACTCTCTCCCCGCACTCTCTCTCCTCCTTCCGCGCGCTGACCTAGAGGGAGCGAAACGCAGTGCACGCCTTCCCGCACGACGCGCCCGGCGCGCCCCCCGCCCCGAAGCGCGGGGCGGGCGCCGCCGCCGCGTCGTACATCTGCGACTGGGCGGGGTGCCCCCGCAGGGGCAAGACGCAGGGGAGCAAGTTCGCGTTGGTGGCGCACTTGAGGAGCCACACGGGCGAGAAGCCGTTCACGTGCCCGAGGGCGGGTGCGTCGCTTCTGTTGAGCTCGCAGCGGCGCAAGGCGCTGACTTCTCCCTCTCCCTCACTCGCTCCCGTCTCGCCCCTCTCGCCCCACCCTGCTCCCTCCTTCCGCCGCCCCGCCGCCCGCGCGCAGAATGCGACAAATCCTTCACGCGCACCGACGCGCTGCAGAAGCACATGCGCGTGCAGCACGGCGACGTCATCGTCGCTGCGCGGGCACCTCCTCGTGCGGGAGCGGGTGGGGACGACACGCCTGCGCCGACGAAGAAAGGCAAGGGCAAGGGGAAGAAGCGCGCGAGGGAGGGGAGCGACGACAGTGGCTTTGGCGGGGGCGGCGGAGGGGCAGCGGGGGACGACGACGCGGCGTTCGCCCCCGCCGGCGGCGGCGGGGGTGCAGGCGACGAGGGCGACGAGATCGCCTACGGTGCGGACGAGCTCCTTGCGTTGCACACGCACGCGGACCTCCCGCCCGCGTTCGTCGCGTACACGCTTGCGAAAGCCAAGGCGGCGTACCTCATGCGCGAGCACGAGGGGATGGCGCATGAGCTCGAGGGGCTCAGCGCGCGCGAGAGGGAGCTCGAGGGCGAGAGGGAGGCGTTGCTCCGGCTGGTGATGCGCAAGGAACTCAGGTGCGTTCCCGTGCTTCCTCCCTCTCCAAGAAGGGGCAAGATGCTGACGAGCGACGACACCAGCGCGGACGAAAGTCCCGAGGGCCGCGCCGCGCTCGAAAAGTTCCTGAGCGCCTACGCACACGAGCCGCGCACGTACCCCGACGACTGGGTCGCGGGCAAGTAGTGCATTCGTCCGCGCGGTGGTGAAGCGCAGTGCGAGTTTTCGTGCGCTTGCGTCTCGCGGCACGCGCGCGGGAGAGAAGAAGAAGCGCTCGGCTCTCGCAGAGTCGGGCAGACAGCAGAAAGTCACTTCTTCGTTTTAGAGAGTCCTCGCGCTCATCGCCCGTCTTATGTATCTACCCTCCTGCATACAGAGAGAACCACTCGCCGCGCGCCTAGAGCTTGCTCTTGGCCTTGAAGCTGTCCTCGGCCGCGCGGATGATGTCGACAAACTCGGGCTTGAGCGAGGCGCCTGCGGGGGCGGTTGGGGCGTCAGTGAGCGTGCCGTTGCGGAGGGAGAGAGGAGGGGGTACGCACCACCGACGAGGGCACCGTCGCTGATCGCGCGCAAGGGGAGGAGGTACGGGTCAGCCAGGCGGTCGAGGGTGAGAGAAAGTGGAGAGCAGAGACGGACATGTCCGGCTGGTTGCCTGTGCGCGTGAAGCGTGGTCAGTTGCGGTTTGGGGGAGCTGGAGAAGGGAGGCCACGCACAGAGCTCCTTGGCGTTCTTGCCCGCGACCGAACCGCCGTAGACTGCGCACGCTTGTCAGCACCTGCAGCGTGGCACCGAACCGAGAGCGAGCGCGACGCCGACGCACTGATGCGGGTGTCATCGGCAACCTTCTGCGAGACACGCTTGGCGAGGAAGTTGCGGATAATCTTGTGCGTCTCCTGCGCGACCTCGGGCGTCGCGACCTTGCCGGTGCCGATAGCCCAAACTGCGCTTTCCATGCTGGTCAGCGCCGCGCCACACGGCGAGTGGGGAGAGGCCGCGCGGGCGCACCGGGCTCGTACGCGACGACGATGTGCTTCCAGTCGTCCTCCGAGATGACCTTGGCGAGGGCGTCCGTCTGGCGCGTGACGACCTCCTCGGTCTTGTTGCCCTCGCGCTCCTCGAGCGTCTCGCCAATGCAGAAGATGACCTGGATCCCCGCCTTGAGCGCGGCCTGGGTCTGCGCGGTCGTGGGCGAGGGGTGTCAGCGGTGAGGAGAGCGCGCGGACGCACCTTCTCGGCAACGAGCTCGTCCGACTCGTGGAAGATGGTGCGGCGCTCCGAGTGGCCGAGGATGACCCACTCGAGGCCAATGTCCTTCAGCTGCTGGAGGCTGTTCTCCGCGCGTCAGCCACCACGCCGACCGAGGGAGGACGCAGCGCACGAGATCTCGCCGGTGTAGGCGCCGGCGGGGAGCTGGTGCGCGTTCTGCGCGGCGACCTGGATGCCCTTGCGCGCGAGCTCCTTGAGGGGGAGGATGTACAGCGCCGGCGGGGCGATGACGACCTCTGCGTGCGGGACAAGGCGTGTCAGTGTGGCGTCTCGCCTCTTCGTCGACCGGACTGCCCGCGCAACGCGGCGGGCTGGGAGCGGAGGACGCGCGAGACGACGCACCGGCGCTCTCAACGTCGACGTCAGCGTCGTTGAACTGGTGCACGAGCTTGGTGAGGGTGGCGAGGTCGCCGTTCACTGCACGCGGACCAGCTTGTCAGGTGTGCGTGCAGAAGGAGAGGACAGGGAGCGGGGGGACGGACTCTTGAAGTTGCCGCCGACAAAGAGCTTGCGAGTCATGATTGCTGAGTATGTGCGGGGTGGTCTGCAGGGGTGAGGGACGGCGTAGACGGAGGGAGGAGCAGATCAAGTGCGGGATCGGCGAGAAGAACGAGGGTCGGGAGGGGAGGGGAGGAGGTGACGGTCAGCTGGACGTCCTCCCGCGCAGCTGATGTGCTCTAGGTCGGCCTGGGCACTTTTCCAGTGCTGTGCACCACACCCAGTCCGTCACCGGCAGTCCCCATGTCGCGGTGCACGCTGTCGCGGCTCATCGCTCGTGAGGGACCGGGCGAGGTCGGGGCGCCGTCTCTCGACCGCGCGAGTTCGTGCAGGTCACTGAGCGTGTAGAGACGGTGCTGCAGAGCATGGTGAGCTGACTCACGGGGCGGAAGGTGAGGTGCGAGTGGTGGAGAAGAGGAAGAGCCGGGGCCGACCCTCTCCTTGGCCCTCGACCCTGCTGCACCGCACGCGCAACTGCGCCGTGCAGCTCGTGCTCTCCTGCACCGAGACCCAGCTCACCCCCTCGCCCACCTCGAACTGCTCCCGCGCTCGCCCCTCTCGCCGTCGTCCTCCCCGCCCCGCCTCGTCATCGACGTCCGCTCCCACGAATCCGCCTCCGGCTCGAAGAACGGCGCACGACCTTGCGCTCAGTCCGCCCTCACGACTCTGCCAGCTGCACCAAGTTCCGCGCCACCGCTCGCCGCCGTCGCTGTTCTCCCGCCCTCGCCCGCATCGATGCCGCGGGGAGGGGCGATCGCATCTTTCCTCTCGCGCGGACAGCTCGACGCTGCGACGCGACGTACAGACGGAGTGCATGGTGCAGGTGGCGATGGCGATGGCACGCAAGGGTGGGGATGCTAGCCGTCCAGCGCAGATTCCTCTCCGCCTCGCCGTGATGGGTGGTGAGTGGGCGAGCCGACGAGGGAAGCGCTTCGCTTTGCGCTCTACCCTGCGCTTTCGCGATTGCTCATCAGCCTGCCACTACTGCGCCTCAACTGGCCCAACTCGCTCGCGATTCGCTCTTGCTTGAGACGCATCCCTCGTCCTGCACTCCCTCTCGCCTCCGCTTCGAATGAGCGGCGGCTCTCGCTTCTGAGCCTGGGCCTCCAGAGCACCCTGAGCATCTCTATGTGCAAGCGGAACGCCGCTGCGCTGTGGGAGAGGAGCGAGGTGTACTTGGGAAGGCCGACTTTGGCGGGTCGACCGCGGCCGCTGCTCTGGCTCGCGCTCGTCGCCACGGTCCGCGTCGTGCTCGCCGCTGCGTCCTTTCTACTCGATCTGAGCGATGCGCCCTGCTCAAAGGCGGCCCAGCGCGCGTATTGGTGGCACCTCGTCACCCCCGGCCGACGTTCGCTGTGTGCCGACGGGGCACCCTCGCGGGGCGGGCATAAGCGCGGGCGGGCTCGCTGGCGTACTTCCGCCCGCTCACTGGGTCCGAGGAGAAGGGCGAGGATGGCAGCGCGCTCGAGCGGGAGCAGCATCTCCGCGGCGCAGACCCTCGCGCAGGTGCGCCCGCCCCTCCTCCTCCTCGCCCCTCTCATCCCTCTCTCGCGGGACTGATTTCCCCTGGAGGGCGTGTTCTGCAGTCCTCCTCACGCCGCGTCCGCCCCGCGACGTCGTCTCTCCGATCGACGTGCTCGCCTCAGCGGCCGGCCATCCCCTCGTCCTCGTCGTCGTCGTCCCACCCCGCCCCGCCCACCTCTCCGATCCCGCCGCGCCCAGTCCGCGTCCTCCTCCGCACCCCGAGCGGAGCCACCGCCATGCGCACGATGCACCCGCCAGCCGTTGCGACGCACTGGCCCCCCGCGCCTCCTGACGAGCTGCAGTTCGCTCTTCCCCTCCTCCTCTCCTCTCGCCCGGACTGACCGCGGACACGTGCCTCCCTCTCCGCGCAGGCTCTACGGCGCTGCTCCGGGCCCTCCGGACCCCATCGTCGACTTTGGCGGCGTTTTCGACTTCGCGCCCGCGTCGCTCCCCGTCGAACCGCCCGCCGGCGCGCACTCGCTCGCGCCGGACGGCTGGAGCGCACCTCCGCAGAGCGACTACGGCCTCTCCGGCGGGTACCAACCCGCATTCAGCCCGCCGTTCGAGCCGTCGCCGTTCCTCCTCCTCTCCAGCGCGCCCACCTTCGCACACCCGCCCTTCCTCTCCGCGCATCCGCCGCCGCAGCCCGCGTACAGGCAGCTCTACCGCCTCACGACGACCACGACGGCGACGACGGCGACGACGACGGGGCTGGAGCACGCGCTCGCGCGCGCGCACGCCCAGCCGCGGCCGTTCGCCCCCACGCCGCTGTACGCCGACCATGCGCCGGCGCCGCCGCCTGAGCCGGAGCTGGGCTGGCCGTCGTCGGCGGGCGACAGCGGGAGCGGGAGCGGGAGCGCCTCGAGCGGGAGCGCGAGCAGCGGCGAGTGGGACGCGTTTGTCGCGCTGCTTGAAGGCGGCGGGGGCGGGATTAGTAGTGGAGAGCCGGAGATGGAGGGGTTCCCGCCCGGGTGGGCCGAGGGCGATGGGACCGGGCTGGGCGGAAGCGCGGAGGGGATGCTGGTCGACGAGGGCGACGGGATCGACTGGTGCGCTGCGCTCCCGCCCTGCGGCTTCTCGTACGCGGTGCTCATGCCGAAGGAGCGCGCGCAGGTCCCTCGCAGGCCCGACGATCCCGCCCCCTCCCTCGCCCTCGACCGCCTCTCCCGGCCCGCTCGCCTGGCTCGTGCACCCCCCGCCGCGCTCGCCCGCGCCCCTTGTCCCACTCGAGCTCTTCCTCCCCGCGCCCCTCGCCGCCCCGCCCGCGCAGCAGCCTCCCGCGGACCCCGCCGCCCCGCTCGGCCCGCTCGACGCGCAGCTCGCGGCGCTCTTCCCGCGCTCGTCTCCTCGCCGGCGCTGGCGCCGCATCCTCCCCTCGGCCAACTCGCACACTTCGCATCGCACGACGCGCTGCCGCTCGTCATCCCCGGGAGCGACGCGCCCCCGCCCGGCAGCCGTCAAGCCGCGCAAACAGGCGAGACCGTCGCTCTTCGCGCCGCCGTTCGGCCCTGCGCGCGGGGTGAGCGCACACGAGGCCGCTATCGGCGGGTTCCCCGTCGTAGCGCTCCCTCCCGACGTGGGTGCGGGCCTCCCGGCCTCGAAGCCGCAGGTTGAGAAGGTCCCCCGCCGGGGCGGCCTTGCGCGCCCGGCCGCGCCTGCGCACCCCGCCTCGCGCAGCCACGCGATCGCAGCGGGCGATGCGAACGCCGGCGGGGCGTACGTCCCCCCTCCGGGGCTGCGGCGCGCGCTCACCGCCCCCGCCTCGGCGCCGGCGCCGGCGCCGCCGCGGCCGGCGCTGTTCCGCCCTGAGGGGGCGCCCGTCGGCGGGCTGAGGAGGGGCGACGAGTGGTACTCGGCGAGCGAGTTCTGGGCGCCGTGGAAGGCAGAGGGGGCGCTGGTCGACGCGGAGGGGAAGGAGTGCGTCTCGCTCTCTCCTCTCCGCTCGCGTCGGGGAGGGTACTGACGCGCGAGAGCGCAGGGTCCCGCTCCTCGCCGAGATCGAGACGCCCGCGTCGTTCGTCTTCGACAACGAGATCGACGCCTGGCTCACGTACCGGCGCAACTTCCTCTCCCTGCGCGTGACGCTCTCCCTCCCTCTGGGCGTGCCCCTTTCCGCCCTCCGCCTCAGCAAAGACGGCTCCGCCGCGCCGATCGACCACCTCGAAGCGACCCTCTCGGCGCACATGTTACCGAAAGGCACGCCCGTCGAGCTCCTCCAGTTCGACGCGGCGCGCACGCTCCGCACCGCGCAGCCCGTCTCGCCCGCGCCGCTCGCGCTCGTCGACCCCGCGAGCGCCGTCCCAGGCGCCTTCTCCACCGAGTCCATCCCCGTCGAGGACGACGCGGACGGCCCGCCGCTGGAGCAGCACCACCGCGCGTCCTTCGCGCGGGTGCAGTTCCGCTCCTCGACGGCGAACGGGCCCGCGGCGCACTCGCGCCTCAAGCTCGCGGCCGGGGGCGCGGACGACGCGCGGTTCGTCGTCCGCTGCTGTGTGCGCGCCGTGCGCGCGGACGGGAGCAGGGCGGACGTCGGGGGGTGGGAGAGCGCGGCGCTGTGCGTGAGGGGCAGGAGTCCGGGGAACTTTGGCGGTGGGAAGGGCGCCGCGGGCGTGGAGGGGAAGAAGGCGAAGGAGAAGAGGGCGCGGAAGGCGCCCGCCGAGGTCGAGGACGACGACGACGACGACGAGGACGGCGGCGAGTACAGGGACGGCGGCGCAGCGGCGAAGCGCGCACGCTCGTCCTCGTCGTCGTCCTCGCAGCCCAACGGCGCCGACATCGTCGTCGGCGTCGCCGCGGGCGTCGTCACACGCCGCCGGGCGGCCGCCGCGCAGAAGAAGAAGACGAAGAAGCCGGCGGTGACCGCCGAGGGCGACCTGATCGTCTAGCCTCATTGCGATACCCTGTCCGTGTAGCCCTACACATTGCACCCCTCTAATCGTATTACACCCCCGCTCGCGCACGAGCACCGCTATACACGCACGCACACAGCCGCACTATCCTCCCCTTGTCGTCGTCGCGTTCCTTCGAGTTCACCTGCTTGTTTTCCTCGCCCCCTCGTCTTGTACTCCCATAGGCTGGTCGGCGTCGAGCGCTCGACGATGCAAAAGTAGCTTGTCCGGATATCCCTTCCGCTCTGCCGCTCTACCGCTCGTTCGCTGGAGAGTCTCTGCGTCGCCTGGAGAAGTGACGAGGAACAGGAGCGTACCTCCGTGCTTGCGACGGATAGACTGATCAAGACAAACCGAGCGGAAAAGTAGAGCGGGAGAGCTCGATGGGAAGAGGGGACGAGAAGGAGGCGAGCGGGACAACCGCCGCCTTCACGCCGTCGCCGACTTCTGCGCCTCCGCGCGCTGCTTGAGCTCGTCGACGACCTTGCGAGCGCTCTCCCAGCGGGCGCGGCGCATTGTCGCCGTGAAGATCCAGCCTTGGCCGGGAAGCTCGTTGACGGCGACGAACTGCGGGCGGATACCGCTTCAATATTCGCTTCTTCAAGGATAAGAACAACGCGGACGCACCTGGTTGAGCGACGTCCCGAGCTCCATGAACGCCTTCAGGGCGAGCGTCTCGCCCTCCTTTCCGCCGCTCTTCGGCCAGCTAACGAGGGGCATCCCCGCCGCGCGCTGGTCGCTGTAGATCCAGTACCCGACCCTCTCGCCCCCGCGCGATCCCCACGGCAGCGCCCAGCTCGCGTCCGCTTCGGGGATGGCGGGGAACGCGGGGACGTGTGCGTGCGGATCCAGGTGAGGAGGGCCTGCACGGCGGGCAGTGTGCGCGACGCGGTGAGGAGGCGCCGGTGCTGCAGCGCGAGGTGGGCGAGCGGCGTGCGGAGGAACTCGGCGGTCGGGCTGGGGGAAGACGAGTTGAGCGAGTAGCCCGAGACGGCGTTGTGAGGGTAGTGCGCGAGGGTGAGCTCCGGCGTCGAGACGAGGTCGCGGAGAGAGACGGCGCAGGAGGCGTGGAACGACTGCGGCGGGGTAGGGTCGTGCGAGTAGACGGCCTGCGTAGTTCGGAGAGATCAGCGGCCGGGAAAGAGCGTGAGCAGCGTCGACGGGTGAAATGCCCGCAGCGAGGGAGAAGAGCCGGAGCGAACGCACCTGGTAGAGCCAGTTGACGAGGACGTCCCCCTCAGAGACGAACTCCTTGCCGTCCGTCTCCTTCGCGACCTGCTCCTTGACCTCCTTGACAAGCGGCGCCAGCAAATCCTTGCCGACGAAGAGGCACCCGTCCTCCGCCTTGTGCCACTTCTGCTCGTACGCGCCGTTCGCGAGGAGCTTGACGACGTTCTGCGGCGGCCACGCGCCCGTCCAGCCGATCATGGGCGGGGGCGTCGCGTCCTTCTCGGCCTGCGAGAAGGGGAGCTGCTCGACCTCGGCAAGGCGCTTCTCGAGCTGGTTCTCGGCGTGCAGGGGTGGGACATCCCACGCGCGGCCGTGCAGCTCGGCGTCGAGCGCCCGTGTTGCGAGGCCCAGCCCCCAGGCGTCGAAACACCCGTGCGGGACGGAGAGGCTGACGACAGTCGCGTCATTGAAGACGGTGATGAACCACGACGTAATCGGCCAGTCCTTTTTGACGTATTCGGCGAGCGAGGAGGGGACTGCCGGTGGCTTGATGAGGGAGAGGCCGGGGAGGGGGATGAGGTGACCCTGCGCCTGCGAGAGGGCGGGGAGGTCGGCGAACGGGCTCGCCTCGCCTCTCTTGTCGACGACGTCGAACACGAGCGCGCGGTAGTCGGCGGGAAGAGGTCCGGTTGGGGCGAGGACGGCATAGCCTCCAGGCTGCGCGGCAATCTGGTCGTTAGCTCATGCTCCTCGCTGGGCAACGAAGGGAACGCACCACGGCGACGAGCCTGCCCGCAAGGAAGCGCCATTTGTCGACGACTCGCTCGACCGCCGCCCGGACCGCATCCACGTCGAGGTCGCTCGGGCGGGCGTCGAGGACGAAGGCAAGCGAGAGGCCCACACCGCCGATTGCGGCGTCGCGCGGCGAGAGCGGGAGCAGCACAGAAGGCTCGAACGAGGGAGGCATGACGGCGGGAGGAAGAGAGGCATGGGCAAGCGTAGGCGGGCTCCGAGGCGGCGAGCGAGAGGAGACTAGCGGGTTCGGTCGAAGCAAGCGCGCGGGGCCAGCAGGAGAAGCCGTGGCGCCGGCGAGCAGAGAGGCCTCAGCGCCAGGCAGGCGATGTGAGCATGTGAGGAGGAGGAAGAGCGTGCGCTTCTCGCTCCGCGCTGGAATACGTTTGCTCGAATACAGGTGCGGTTGTATTCGCGCGCCCTGCATTTGATCGAGCGCGCACGTGCAGCAATTCCGCCGCTCTCGACCGGCGTCCTCACTCGACTCCTGAGCGGACTCCGCTGGCCGCCTGCTCCTGCCCAGCCCTTGCCTGTGCTTCCTGCAACGTCCAGCTGCCGGTGCGCTGCTCCTCGTGCCGGTGGCGTCGCTTCTTTGCGCTGGCCCCGCGCCACTCCACACCCGGCCGTTCCGAATGCGGGGGGCGAGACTCGTCTCGGCGAGGCGGAGGAAAAGTCCTGCGTCGCGGCACAGCTCGCCTGCGCTCTCCCTGCTCGCACAGCTGCTCCTGCTCCTCGCACTCCAGCCCGTTCACGCGGCACACACGGCCTCCGCCCTCTCGCCCGTCGCCACCGCCCTCTAGCCGCGCGCTTCGAAGCTCGCGCCGCAACTCGCTCGCTGCCGAGGGGCATCTCCCTCTCGCCTCCCGTCTTCATCAGCACGCCCACCAGCACAGCAGGCATCCAGTCATGTCCTCCCCTTCGACCGAGGTTGACCTTGAGAAGGAGCACATCAAGGTCGAGCGCGCCGGGAACGTTTCTGGCGAGGCGGCGAGTACCGAAGGCGGCATCCAGCGGTGCGTCCGTTACAGCCTCACGCGCGCCTCGTGTACATCGTACTCACGACTCAGAGCACTCTTCACAGGAAGCTCAAGGCGCGGCATCTGCAGGTGCGACTCGCCGCCGACCTCATCCCGCAGTTGTGGCGACGGGACATGCTGACTCTTTCCGCTCATCCGACGTCTGTCCGTCGCTAGATGATCGCCCTGGGTGGTACTATTGGTGCGCTTGCTCGCTGGTCGGTGTCCGTAAGACGTTCGCGCTAACGTCCCGCGCGTCGCAGGCACGGGTCTCTTCGTCGGTGCGGGTTCGGCGCTGAACACGGGTGGTACCGCGGGTATCTTCATCGGTTACACGATCATGGGCAGTGCGTTGGAGCTTTCTCGCTCGCGGTCGAGGTGCACTCGACGAGACTGACCCGCCCCTTCACTCGCAGTGGTTGTCTACTCCATGGTCCGCCTCCCTCGAACACCGCCTACCAGTTCTTCCCGACTGACAACTCACTACGTTCGCTGCGCAGATGGTCGCACTCGGCGAGCTTACGACGCAGTACCCCGTGCGCGGTGCCTTCGTCCACCACGCGAACCGCTTCCTCGACCCGTCGGTCGGCTTCGCTCTTGGCTGGAACTACTGGTACTCCTGGGCGATCACGATCCCCACCGAGGTGCGTTTTCCGAACCAGAGAGAGGAGGGTGGAGCCGAAGGATTGCCGCCGACTCGCTCGCATTTCCCGCCGCCTCGCCGTGGCCTGACGCTTTCTCCATCCGCAGATCGTTGCGGCGGCACTAGTCCTCGATTACTGGCCCGGAGCTGCCAAGATCAACGTTGCGGTCTGGATCACCGGTGCGGCCGGAATTTGCCTTCGCTTTCCTGCGTGTTTCTCGTGCTCACCCTCGACCTGGTCTTGCAGTCTTCTTCATCGTCATCACTGCGTTCAACTTCCTCGGCGTTGGCGCGTACGGCGAGGCGGAGTTCTGGTGCGTTGTTCGCGTCCCCGTTCTCCTTGGCCTGCTCCTTAACTCGAATCGTCCGCGTAGGTTCTCGCTCATCAAGATCGTCGCCCTGCTCGGCCTGATCCTGCTCGGAATTATTATCACCGCTGGCGGTGTGCCCGGGACCGAGCCCATTGGCTTCCGTTGTGCGTTTCATGCCGATCTCCCCCACCTCAACCCCATTTGACACGTCTTCGTTCCTCGCAGACTGGCACGAGCAGCCGTTCCAGCAGCTCAACGGCATCCCTGGGGCCAAGGGTCGCTTCCTGTACGTTGTGTCCCGTTTCCCCCTGCAGAATGCCGGTTGACGGTTCCCTCCGCAGCTCTTTCTGGACTGTCTTCCTCCAGGCCTCGTTCTCGTTCCTCGGTACTGAGATCGTGGCGCTTACGGCCGCCGAGGCGGAGAACCCGCGCCGCAATGTGCCGAAGGCGATCAACCGCGTCTTCTGGCGCATCCTCTTCTTCTACGTCGCTGGCGTCTTCGTCATGTCGCTCATCGTCTCGCCGAACGACGAGCGCCTCATCAACGGTGGCAGCGACGCCGCTGCATCGCCCTGGGTCATCGGCATCCAGCGCGCGGGCATCAAGGCCCTCCCGAGCATCGTCAACGCCGTCATCCTCATCGCCGCCTTCTCGGCGGGTAACTCGGACCTGTACGCTGCGTCGCGTACGCTGTACGGTCTCGCATGCGACGGCCAGGCGCCGCGCATCTTTGCGTATTGCACCCGCAACGGCCTGCCTGTCTGGGCGCTCGCCGCGACCGCGCTCTTCGGCGTCCTTGCGTACATGAACTGCGGCACGACGGGCGAGGAAGCGTTCAACTACCTCGTCGCCATCTCGTCCGTAACCGGTCTCATCAACTGGTGCGTCGTCTCGCCGTCTTTTACCCGCGAGTTCCCGCTGACACCGTACGCGCAGGCTCGTCATCCTCATCTCGTACCTGCGTTTCTACTACGGCCTCAAGCGCCAGGGCGTCGACCGCTCCGACTTTGCGTACAAGGCGCCGCTCCAGCCGTACGCGTCGTACTTCGGCGCGTTCATGGTCACCGTCATCATCATCTTCAACAGTTACCAAGTCTTCCTCTCGTGCGTATCTCCCCTCCAGTGTCTATAAGCGTCGCTGACGCTCTGATGCAGTGGGAACTGGGACGTGGGCACGTTCCTCACGGGCTACATCACCATCCCGTTCTTCTTCATCCTTATGCTCGGCTACAAGGTGCGCCTGCCCGCCCGCCCTCACTCCCTGCATCTCACGCACGGTCGCCATGTACCTCGACCGCCACCTGGACCTGTACTGACCCCTTCCTCCCGCTCGCAGTGGTGGACCAAGTCGACGTTCGTCCGCCTCGACGCTATGGACTTCGAGTCGGGCCGCCGTGCGCTCGACGCGCTCGAGGAGGAGTGGGCGGCGAAGGACGCGCTGCCGAAACCGTGGTGGAAGCGCGCTTGGGTGCGTTTCCCTTCCGGAGCGCCACTCTCGCTCGCACTGACTGACCGGCTTCTTTTCTTGCAGGACTGGGTGATGTGAGGGGACGAGCCTGGACGGTAGCCGCAGCGGTGGATAGACCTGTTTCGTCGCTAATCTCTCGCAATTCATTCGCATCTGCATCGTGTGCGCGAGTCCGACGCGAGGAGCGAGCGAGGCTGACAAGTGCGTTTCAACCTACGGGTCGTTGACATAGAGGAGGGGACATGGGAGGCAGAAGGAAAACACGACAAGAACGAGGTTACGAACGAGGACAAGAGGAGCGGACACTTGGGAAGGTTAGCGGAGCGTGGAGAGCGCCGTCTTGCGACGGACCTTCGGCCGACTTGTCGACAGCCGCGGAGTCCTGCGGAGGAGCGAGCGTGGTCAGCGGCGTCTCCTTGCAAGAGAGTGAAAAGCGGACGCACTTGGTGAACGTAAGCTCTTCCGTCGCCTCGCCCTTGGCCTCGAGCACGCCCGTGTCGTCCGTCTCCTCGTCGCTCCGCTGCTCCGTCGGCACGCCGACGCCCTCGAGCCTCCGCATCGCCGCCTCGAACTGCCCCTGCCGGCGCTTCGTCGCCTTCTCGCCGAGGAACGCCGTGTCGACCGCCTTCTTCGGGCTCTTCGAGCCCATCTTGGCGCGCAGGCCGCGCAGCTTCGAGCTGAGACGCGGAGGGAGCGCCGTGAAAGGCGAGAGGTCCTCCTTCGGCTGCTTGGACGGCGAAGAGGTTGATTGCGAGAGCTCGGCGACCTGCCGGTTGAGCGGCTTCGCCGCGAGCGGCCTGCGCCTGACCGGCTCGGGCGAGGGCGGCGTCGAGCTGACGAGGTCGATCATCGCGAGCGGCGAATCGATGATGGGCGGCGGGATGCGGATCGGGGAGGGCGGCGTCGGGGGGTCGTCGTAGGCGAGCGGGACGAAGGAGGTCATGCGGAGGAGGTGCGGCGGGGAGGGGAACCGCGTTTGCGAGTAGAAGATGAACTCGAGGATGGCGTGGTACGTCCGCGGGAGGAGCCAGTCTGCGAGAGGGGGTGTTAGTCGATCCTTCCCGCAGCGGAGGAGAGCGAGGCGCACGGGCAATGACCTCGCGCGAGTAGTCGGTGTCAGGCCACATCGCGACCGAGCGCTTAAGCTCCGTCTCGGCCTCGTACGAGAACGAGAAGTACCGGCTCGTGAGCTCCGGGTTCGTCTCGGCGGTGAAGTCGAAGTCCTCGTGCGTGTCGAGCTCAATGACCCGCGCGGTCGAGAAATGCTCCGCCTCAGCGAGCTCGATGCGGACGCTGGGCGAGTCGTCGAACGGCCCGCGCGGGACTGACTGCGGCGAGGGCGGCTCCTGGATCGGCGAGAGCGGCTGGAGGAACTGTCGCACACGCTCGTTGACCTGTGTCGGGCTCTCCGCCTCCTCGGCGATGACCGACTGCATGATGCTCGACGAGCGGGACGTCTGCCGCGCGTGGCGGCTCTTGCGCTCGACGACAGCGGTCGACGCCGAGACCTGCTCGACCTCGAAGGACGACCGCGCCGAGTCGCACGCGGATAAGGCGTGCCGCTCGCCGTGGGAGGGTGACGATGGCTTCGGTGTATCGGGCGGGACGACCTCATTGTCGAGGCCATCAAGGTCGAGTGGGCGGGGGCGCGGGAGCGGCTCGCCTGGGCTCGGCGGGTGCAGCGGGCGCACGTAGCGCGGCGACGTTGACGCTGCGAGTGAATGGAGGGTGAGCGAGAAACTGTGAGAAGATAGGACGTGCGGAGCCCACCCTTGATCAGCGGGACAGGCTCGCCGTAGCCGCGCTGCTCGATCCACTCGGGTTGCGCCTCTGCCGGCTTGACGGGCGGGAAGCGGAACGCCGGCTGCATCGGCGGCGGCTGGTTGGGCGTGAGCATCGGGATGCGGCGGTGTTGCGGCGCGGGGCACGGCGAGCTCGTGATGGACGAAATGCTGAGGTTGGTCGAGCGCGTGCTTGGCGCCGCGACCGACATGCTCGTCGGCTCGTTGGACTGCTGATCCTGCTCTGAGGACGACACGCTCGACTGCTCCGAGATAGGCCGCGCGCGGTGGCTTGGCCGTTGAGCGGGAAGCGGTCCTGCGAGTAGCGGGCGAGGCTCTGCCGGAGCGGGCGGCCAGTCGACGGGAGGGGCGTTGGCGAGCCCATGAGCGAGAAAAAGCTCTCGGCGGATTTTCGGTCGACGATACGGCGCTGCTGGAGCGAAGGTGGTTGCGAAGAAAGGCCTGCTCGCGGGCCTGCGCGAGGGTCTGCTCGGGTGAGTCGGGCGGTGAGGGGCTGTGCACAAGCGCCGTGAGCGAGACCGCCATGTCGACCTCGTCGAACATCTTGGCGCCGTTCTGCGCAGATATGAGGGTCAGTATGGCGTCGGGAATGGAATCAGGAGGGAAGACGCACTGAGGGCCTTCCCAGCTCGAGGGCCTCGCGCACGCTGTCCCGCAGGTACGACCTCGGCTCCTCCTCCTCGATCTCGTCGAGCGGGAACGCGCGGATCGTCGCGGATGCCGGAAGCGGGAACGCCTGCAGCGTCGCTGACTCGGGCGGCGACGAGACGGACGGCTCGGGGCCGGAGAGCATGCTGCGGAGCGCCGCAGCGGCTGTCGAGAAATGCCCTTCGAACGTCGAAGCCGTTGCGTCGAAGTTGTGCGTGAGGCCGCCGTCACTGCCGAAGACGCCGGTTGTGTGCTCGCCGACGACGGAGAGGAAGCCGCCGGGGTAGCGGCCCGACTCGAGCACGACGTCCTCGTCGTCGTCGCTGCTCCCTCTCGACGAGGACGAGTCGCTCTCCTCGTCGGCGAAGCCGTGCGCGGCCATGCCGACCTGTTCGACGAGGACGTGCGGGACGTCGACCTCGGAGATGTGGTCGTCGACGGCGGAGATGAGGCGCTTGAGGTCGAACGGGACGTCGCTGATGCTCGACCGGAGGGACTCGATCGAATCGACGTGCGGGAGCTGCCCGCGCAGCGAGGCCGAGAGGTCCGAGACGTCCTGCTGGATGTGCGAGCGGGTCGACGTCGACGCGCCGACGCCAGTAGTGTGCAGGTCCTCCGTGTCCTCGAGGCCGGAGAGCAGGTCGGCGAGGTCGGTTGTCGCGCCGCGCACCTCGGTGATCGGGCCTGCGTATGCGTCAGCGTGAGGAAAAAGCGAAAGAGGGCGAAGTGGCGCACCCTGCGGCTGCTTCGCGTCCTCCATCAGGATGACCTGCTCGGGCCCCATCGCGCGTTTCCTCGGGCTGTCGCGGCTCGACGCGCTCTTCGGGCTCGCCTCCTGCGGCATGGGCAGCCCGCGCTCGTTCTTCTCGGGCGACGAACCCGCCGGGAGCGACGGGAGCAAGTCGCGGAAGCGCGCGGGGCTGGGCGAGCGGAACGACCGCGCGGGGCTGGGGCAGCGGTCGTCCTCCTCTGAGGAGGAGAGGAAGCCCGACAGCGAGCTGTACCCCGCGGGCGAGAGGCTCGAGTCCGATGTGTCGAACGAGTCGGGCGAGTAGCGGCGGTTCGGGAACGAGTGCGCCGGGTAGATCGGCGCGGGCGGGAGAAGTGCGCCGCCCGAGCGGACGCCGAGGACGTGGTCTGCCCGGGCGGAGCATAGGTTGTCGATGGCATCAGGTCGAGAGGAGGGACGGGCGGCGGGACCCTGGCCCGCGCGACCGGGATGCTCGTTTTCGGCCTGACGCGCGGCGCACTCGTCTGGATGGCGAGCGCGTCGAGCGCCGCCGCGCGCGACTTGACGGCGGGGATCCGGTGGCCGTAGAAGGTCGTGTCGTCGGACGACTCGAGATTCTTGGACGGGCGGGGCGGACGGGCAGGAGGAGCGGCGAGCGGGAAGACCGTCGCGAGCGGGATTCGGGACGGGGCGCGGGCGGTGAGGTCGGGAGAAGCTGTCGGTGCGAGCTGTCAGCGGCGCACTCGAGAGGAGAGGAAGGACGCACCTGCACTCGGCACCTTGATCTTCTCGGCGCGCTGCACGAGTGCGCCGCTCTCGAACATCGCCTTCTTGGCCGCGACGTTCTTGCCCTTGACGGCCTTGCTGAGGCGGCTCGCCCACCCGCCCTTGCCCTTACCTTCGCCGTTCGCGCCGCCCGCCGAGCCCTCGGACGAGGTCGACACCTCCGAGAAGCGCTTGTCGACGGGGGGCGAGAACCCCTCGCTCGTCGAGGCGGAGACGGGGCGCGAGATGAGCGACAGCGAGATCTGGCCGGACGAGCGCGTGCGGATCGAGTTGCGCTTGCTGCTGGCCGAGTCGCGCTTGAGCGTCGACCGGAAGAAGCCGAGGCGCGAGGGCTTGCGCGACGGCGGCGCTGAGTCACTCGTCGTCGTTGGCGCAGAGGACGGCGCGTAGGAGCTAATGCTCGTCGAGGGGCGGTGCCCGCTCCTCGAGTCGCTGCTGGCGACCGGCGCGCGCGACGCCGACGCGAACGAGATCGCGCGCTGCTTGTCCTTGTCGCCGGTGCTGTCGTCGCCCGAACCGGCGCCGATACCGCTGAAGAGGTTCGCCAGGCTCGACTGCTTCTTAACCGTCTTGTCGCGGATGCTGCGCGACTTGCCGACCCTGCCCTTGAGGCGACTTGAGCCCGCTCGTCGACGCCTGGCTGAACGTCCGCGCGCGGTCCTTGAAGCCGCGGCGGCGCTTGTCGCCCTCGGCGCCGGCGCCGAACGAGACGACGTGGACGATCGAGTCGCCCGACGAGGCGGAGAACTTGGACTGCGGCTCGTTGTGCGGGAGGGGCAGGTGGGAGAAGCGGAGCGGGAGTGTGCCGTAGTGCTGGTGCTGGGGAGGCGAGGCGGGTCGCGGGACGTGCCGGACGACGGTCGGCTGGTTCGAGAGAAGGTCCGCGGCCGAGACGGCGCGGCGCGGGACAGCCGGCTTGGGCGGCGACGGCGACTTGACCATCCTTCTGGGCGCCGAGATGGTGGGCGAGCGCTGGCTCGTCGCGCCGTCGCGGCTCTGCTGCTTCGGACTGAGGAGGAGCTCGCTCGGGATCGAGCGCGTCTTGCGGAGCAGCCTCTTCGGGCTGAACCGCTTGAGTGTCGTCGCCATGCCGTAGCTCGGCGCCTCCTCGCACGCGAGCTCCTCCGTCTCGTCGTCGCAGCCGCCGTCGCCGCACCCGCCCGCGCCGAGGTCCTCGATGAAGTGCGCGCTGCGCGCTTGCCGCTCGCGCCAGCTCAGCCTCGAGCGGCGGCGGTCGCGCTCGCGGTCCTGCTCGCTGGCGCGGAGGACCTCTTCGGCGCGGAGGAGCGACGAGCGCGTCATGTCGTCGACGTCGAGCTCGAGGAGCGCGGCAGAGCGGCGGCGGCGCTCGCCCGTGTTGGTGAGCGCAGATGCGCTCGAGCTGGTTGAGGCGATCGAGGCGATCGAGACGGCGGACAGGGTCGATGCGACGGAGAGGGGCCGCTCGCGGAGCGAAGAGAAGGGGGGTCCTTGGCGGCGCAGCGAGCCGAGGCCACGCGGCGGTGGCGCGAAGGAGGACGGACGGGAGGTGTTCATGGTGTGATCGTGTCGTTACTGAGCGTAGTCGTGAGGGTGTGATCGAGTCGTGATGCGGAGGTACGGAGGAGATTCTTTGGCGGAGGCGGTCGAGCGGGAGGAGAGTTGAGGGCGGGTCGTCGGGCGTGCTCGTGCGGTGCGTGCGGTCGTAGGTCGTGCTGGGTGTCGTGTCCTGCGCGGCTGAGGGCGTATGCCTGCGTGATGAGATTCGTCAGGTTGTCGTGTCGCGCTCGTCCTCTGCGATGAGGGGGAGGGGCGCACCCGTCGTAGCCGTGTTGTCAGGCAGTCGTCAGCGTCGTTCGTACGGTTGTCGTGAGCGGGTCGTGGGCGGCGGGAGGAAACGCGCAGAGGCAAAGAGAGGTGCGCGCCGAGGAGGGCAAACACCAGCGCCGAATCGAGCGGGCGGGGTCAAAGCGGCGACGCGTCGAGGAGGGCAGCTGGCGGGCGGCGCAGGCTTCCAGAGGCTCTCGCGAGCGAAGAGGCATCTCTGTGGAGAGTCACACGGCGGTAGACCGGCTCAGACAGGCGCGTTTGATGACGAGATGAGGAAGACAAGCGAGGTGGGAAGCAATGCGAGCGAAGGCGGCGCATCTCAGTACATCGAGATAGTGCTCCTGGAACATTGGCACGAAGCCACAAGCTGCCAGAGACGAGTCGAGGAGTCGAGGTGGACGACGGAGCGAGACCGCGGAGCCGACGGTGCAGGGTGGGGACGCTCGCTCGCTCTCCTCCCAGACCATTGCAAGAGCTGCTGGTACTCGCGACCTGACCGGACCCCGTCCTTCGACCCACCGCGCCTTCCTCGACCCTTCCACACCGCTGTTCCCACTCTGCCCATTCTCATCAGCTGTTCACGCCGACATGCCCCTCGACGCCTCCCTCAACTGCGATGCCGGCGAGTCCTTCGGCCAGTACTCGATTGTGCGCCCTCCCCTTCATCTGGAACGCGCGCGGAGCCGGAGACGCTCATCTCGCTCCTCCCCTCTGTAGGGCGACGACGAGAACCTCTTCCCGCTCGTCTCGCTCGTGAATGCGGCGTGCGGATTCCACGGCTCGGACTTTGACGTGATGCGCAAGACGGCCGCGCTTGCTCGCGAACACGGTGTCGGGATCGGCGCGCACCCGTCCCTCCCCGGTGCGTTTTTCCATCTTCCTGCTGTTCTGTACCCTCTCCTCCGTCTTCCTGCCTCTCTTCTGACTCCTCTGCACTGCGCACAGACCTCCAGGGCTTTGGGCGCCGCGTCATGATCCTCCCGCCCGAGTCCTTCTTCAACGCCATTCTCTACCAGGTCGGCGCGCTTCAGGCATTCCTCAAGCTCGAGGGCATCCCGCTCTCGCACATCAAGTGCCACGGACAAGCGTATGTGCAAAGCGCGAAGGACCTCGAACTCGCGCGGCAGATCGCCCGCGTCGCCAAGCTGTACGACGTCCCGATGCTAGGGCTGCCGGGGACGGCGCACCAGGAGGCGTGCGAACTCGAGGGTACCGAGTTCATCCCCGAGTGGTGCGTCTCGCCTTCGATCCGCCTTCGTGCGCGCCGCTGAGTCTTCTTGCAGGTACGTCGACGTGCTGTACTCGGACGAGGGCGTCCTCCTCGCGCCCCGGTCCGCCGCGCCCGCGACCCCGTCACGCCCGAGGACGTCTACAAGCGGGTGCGCGCTCTCTCTTCCAGTCATTCCCGCGCTGGACTGCGTCCTTGCACTCACGCTTACCCTCGACGCGCTGGCACAGGCCCGCCGCATGATCGAAACCGGCACCTGGCGCTCCAAGTCGGGCGAGACGGAACTGCGCTTCCCCGAGGGCACGACGAAGGTGTCGATCTGCGTGCACGGCGACTTTCCCGGCGCGGTGGACGTCGCGGGCGCAGTGAAGAGGGCGATTGAGGATGTCAAGAACGGCGTGTCTGCCCCGGCGTAGATCTCCTTGCGTCTCTTGTCTTCCGTGCATAGCAATCTTGTACGTGAATCTGCAAGGCGCCGTTCTCGACTACGTATAGGCATCCCGTAACCTGATGCCAGCTTCCCGTCTCGCGTCCGCGGCCGCGCGGGTCCAGCTCTGAGGAAAATTACTGCTTGCATTGTTCAACAGGTACGCCTCACCTCTCTTCGTACTTCGTCACGATGCTCTGCGCCCGCCTCTGTTTATGCTGTCGTCTCCGCGGAGGTACGCGGACGCGGCGCGCCCGTCTGTTGCCGACGCTCCGACGCCCCACCTCACGGGGCCTTCTCCTCCTCGGCCTCGCTGTTCTCCAGGGCTGTCTGCCGCTGTGCACTGCCCGCTACGCTCCCAGCTAGTACCAATCTCTCTGCTCACGCACCCAAGCACGCTCTGCGCCGCTCGCCCACCTCCTTCCCCACTCCTCATCATCGCCAAGTCCCGGCCGCCTGCCCAGCTACCACCGCCGCAGATGGCGTCCGCGCACAAGCTCCTCATCGCCAACCGCGGCGAGATCGCCATGCGCATCATGCGCTCCGCGCGCGACCTGGGCATCCCGACCGTCGCGGTGTACATGGAGGCGGATAGCTCGGCGCCGCATGCGCTTCAGGCGGACGAGGCGATGCTTGTTCCTGCCTATATCAACCAGTGCGTCCCTCTTCGCGTCTATACGGTAGGCGAGTGAGACTAACGCCCCTCTCTCGCCTATAGAGAAGCGCTCCTCGAAGTCTGCCGCGAGAAGGGCGTTACGATGGTCCACCCCGGCTACGGGTTCCTCTCCGAGAACGAGGTACGCTCGTCGTTGTCTACCGCGGGTTCTCGCGCCCACGGTCACGTCTCCCGCAGGACTTTGCCGCGAAAGTCGAAGCCGCAGGCCTCCTCTGGCTCGGCCCGACCGGGTCGCAGATCGCTTCGATGGGCCTGAAGCACGAAGCTCGCGCACGCGCCATCGCTGCAAAGGTGCCCGTCCTGCCCTGGCTCGGAGCTCGTCGCGACCGTTGCGGCGGCGCTCGAGCAGGCGCGGCGGATCGGCTTCCCTGTCATGCTCAAAGCGACAGGCGGCGGGGGCGGGATGGGCATGAGCGTGTGCTGGAGTGAGAAGGAGCTCGAGGAGAAGTTTGACGGGACGGTCGGGATGACCAAGGTGCGCCTTCGCGCCTTCCTCCCGTAGCGAAGCTTGCTCACCTTCCTACCGCGCAGACCCTCTTCTCCAACGACGGCGTCTTCGTCGAGAAGTTCATCCCCAAGGCGCGGCACATCGAAGTGCAGGTATTCGGCGACGGCAAGGGCAAGGTGATCCACTGCGGCGAGCGCGAGTGCAGCGTGCAGCGGCGGCAGCAGAAAGTGCTCGAGGAGGCGACGTCGCCGTTCATCGACCGGCACCCGGAGATGCGCGAGGCGATGTGCTCGGCGGCAGTGCGGCTCTGCGAGCTGATCCAGTACCGCTCGGCGGGGTATGTCTACTCGCTCCCGCTCGTGGAGGAGGCGTGCTGATCTTTGGGTACGATGCAGCACGGTCGAGTTCCTCGTCGACGACTCGACAGCCGAGTTTTACTTCCTCGAGCTGAACAGCCGTATTCAGGTCGAGCACGCCGTTGTGAGCCTTCCATCCTTGCGCCGTTCCCCGCCGCTTCTTCTCACCGGCTTGTCGCCCACACAGACCGAGATGGTCCGCCCCGTACTCGACCTCGTCGGTCTCATGATCCAGCTCGGCCTCGCGAGCGACGGCTCGTCGACGTTCACTCTGCCGGACCAGGCAGAAGTCGCGACGGCGCATGGGAACGCCATCGAAGCGCGTAGGTCCGCCCCTCCCCCCTCGCAGCTCGTCGAACTGACCACGAAGGGCGCAGGCATCTACGCCGAGATCCCGCACCTCGAGTTCAAGCCGTCGCCCGGCCTCCTCCAGGAGGTCAGCTTCCCGAGGCGGACTGGATCCGCGTTGACACGTGGGTCGAGACAGGCACTAACATCTCGCCGTTCTTCGGTACGCATCGTCTCTCTAACTCGCGAAGCTCGCCTTTCTGCGCCTGTGAGCTCCTGCTAACGCCTCGCCTCGCAGACCCGATGATCGCCAAGCTCATCTGCCATGGCTCGACAAGGGAGGAAGCACGTGCTCGTCTCGACGACGCGCTCAGGCAGACTGTGCTACGCGGGACGTCGACCAACCTCGAGTACCTGCGGACGATCGTCAACTGCGAGGGTGCATCCCTCCCCGCACCTTCCGCCCTTCCTGCGCTTACTCGCCTCCCTCGCGCAGACTTCGTGGCGGGCGACGTGACGACCAAGTTCCTCGACTCGTTCCCGTACACCCCCCCCTGCATCGAGGTCGTTGACGGCGGTCTCTCCACGAGCGTGCAGGACGGCCGCCCGCGCCTCCCGTCCGGAGGCGATGGCATTCCCCGCAGCGGGTTCGCCGACCCGCTCGCCGCAGACTGCGAACCTGCTCGTCGGCAACGCGCCGGAGACGGAGCTGCTCGAGGCGACTGTCGGCGGCCCGTCACTCAAGTTCAGCACGGCGGCCGTCGTTGCCGTCACTGGCGCCGAGGCGGACATCTTCGTCGACGACGAGAAGAAGGCGATGTGGTCGCGCTTTGTCGTCCCCGCCGGCGCGACGCTCGAGGTCGGCGCGTGCGAAGGCTCCGGCAACCGCATCTACATCGCCGTAAGGGGCGGGTTCCCCGAGGTCCCGCTATTCGCAGGCTCGAAGTCGACGTTCTCTGCAGCCAAGTTCGGCGGCGTGCAGGTGCGTTGCGCGAGCTAAGCGTCGGCAGTCCCGAACTGACCTTCCCAACCTCGGCAGGGTCGCGAGATTGTCGCGGGCGATATCATCTCCCTCTCACCGTCTGCCTCTCCCGCTGAGCACGACTCGACCGACTTCACACTCCCTCCCTCCGCGCTCCCGAAGTACCCCTCCAGCTGGCAATTCGCCGCCCTCTCCGGCCCACAAGCCGACGACTACTACCTCACTCGCGAGGACCGCGACCTCCTCTTTTCCACGACCTACACCGTCTCTTCCGACTCGAACCGCCTCGGCATCCGCCTGCAGGGCCTAAAGCCGCTCACCTACGCACGCAAGGACGGCGGTGCGGAGGCTCCCACCCTTCCAACTGCATCGAACACGGCTATGCATGCGGCAACATCAACATGAATGGCGACACGCCTGTGCTCCTCGGCGTGGACGGCCCTGACTGCGGCGGATTGATCTGCGTCGTTGGTCTGGTGCGTCCTCGCAACTCCTTCCCTCGCCTTCTCCCGGATGCTCCGGATGCAGTCGCTGACGCTTGTCCGCGCGTAGGTGCAAGCCGAGTGGTGGAAGATGGGCCAGCTCCGCGCGGGCGACACGTTCCGCTTCGTCCAGCCCGTCCTTGACGCGCTGCCGGAACAGGCGAAAAAGCAGCAGGCGTGGCTTGACGCCATCTCCGTGGCGGTCAAGTCGGGTTCGACCGACTCGCTCGTGCCTTTCCCGCTCGATGTGGCCGGCGCCGAGCATGCGGTCGTCTCGGACGGGCTGGTCAAGGTCATTGAGGGAGATGCGGCGACCGATGCGCCAAGGTTGAGCTTCCGCCAGGTGCACCCCGCTCCTCGCGCCTTCCCATGAGCTAGTACTGATCCTTGGTGCGCACAGTCCGGCGACGGCGCAATCCAGATCGAGATTGGTGCCGAACAGAACCTCTCATTCCGCACTCGCCTCATCACCGAGCTATGGGAGCGCCGCCTTCGCGCAAAGAAGGTCGAGGGTGCGTCACACTCCGCTCTTCCCGCTGTTCGATTCCGCTGCTCGATCCCGCTGACTCTCGATGCAGGCCTCTACGCCTTCATCCCGGGGGTCGCCTCGCTCGTCGTCAAGTTCCACCCCGAGATTCTCCCGCAGAGCGAGCTCATCGACCTCCTCGTCTCGACCTCGCACGGCCTTGCCGCCGAGTCGCTCCACCAGATCGTTCCCTCGCGGCGACTGCACCTCCCCGTCGTATTCAACGACAGCGGGTTGAAGGAGACCATCCGGCGCTACCAGGAGTCGACAGGCCGGAAGAAGGCGGTCTACCTTCCGGACAACCTCGAATACCTCGCCAAGGCGAACGGTATGGACGGGTGGCAGGAGGTCGCGTCTACGTTCTGCTCGGCGGACTGGTTCGTCGTCTCGCGGTCGTTCTTCGCGGGCTTGCCGATGATCGGCCCGTTCGATCAACGGTGCATCTTCGCGAGCCAGAAGTACAAGTGCGTCTCGCGCTCTTCTCGTCCTCGCTTCGACTTCGACGCGACTGACGAGCTCATGCAGTCCGACCCGAACCTTCACCCCCGCCGGCTCGCTCGGCCTCGCAGGCGTGCAAGCCGCCGTCTACCCCGTCGACTCGCCCGGCGGATACCAGCTCCTCGGCAAGACGCTCACGCCGTGGAGCCCGTGGGGGCGGTACGAGGCGAAGGAGGGGGACGACTACGAGCGCAAGTTCCTGCTGCGCAACTTTGATGTGATCCACTGGCTGCCTATGGAAGAGGACGAGTTCCTGAAGGTGCGTTGCGTCTCTCTTCCTTCGTTTGGTGCGTCAAAGCACCCGCTGACACGCCTCGCACTCTTTGCAGATTGAGAAGGCCTTCACCGCCGGCTCGTACAAGCCGCTCATCGAAGAGTGGGAGATCTCGGCGGAGGAGATGCTCGAGTTTGAGCACAAGACGAAGGCCGAAGCGCAACAGCTCGCGCACAAGCGGAAGGAGGGCTTCGACGCACTCAACAAGCAGTGCGTTCCTTCTCTCTCCCTGCGGACGTGGACAGCGCTCACCTACAGCGTGCGCGTACCTACAGGGAGGCGGTCTACGTCGCCGAGTACCAGCAGGAGCTCGAGAAGGCGAAGGAGGCAGAGGCGGCTGCAGCCGGGTCGGGCGGCAAGTCGGGGTCGAGTGCGTTGCCGTCTCCCTTGCCCTCTTCGATGCTTTGCCCTCTCCGCGCTCAGATCGAGCCACTCTCGGACGGCTCCTGCCAGCTTCCGCAGCTCGCTGACGCCTCTCATGCGCGCAGTGACCGGCACCCCGCTCAAGTCCCCCGTCCTCGCGACCGTCCGCTCGCTCGGCGTCTGCGTCGGCGACGTCCTCACCAGCGACGTCGTCCCCGTCAAGGTCGAGGCGATGAAGACCGAGGTGGCGATCAAGCTGCCGCGTGCGCTCGTCGGCAAGAAGGTCACGGGCGTCGCCGTCGAGGTGGGCGACGTGGTGCGCCCGGGGCAGGCGCTGCTGTTCGCGGAGTGAGGGAGGTGTCGAGTTGTATATAGCAGTGCAAGACAGTATCATTATTTGTTTCCCCTCGCCTTCGCGTCTCGCTCGCTTCCTCAAGCTGGCCAGTCGCTCACCTCCCGCTCGAGCTCCAGGAAGACGAGGGTGCAAAGCTGCGTTGCGACATACAAAGGCCTCAGGACTACCGATCAAGCGGGGGTAAAGCTGCATGCGAGGAAGGGGATAACAAGAGAGCGACGAGAGGGCGGAGAGGGGAGTAACACAAACACGGCGAGGCAAGCGAGCGACGGTCCTCCTCCTCCTCCTCCTCTTCCAAGCAATCCAAGCAACGAGGAGCACTCACTGCCCCTCCTCCGCCTCCTCCTCGTCCGCGCGCGTCGACCCGACGAGCGCATACCCGAGCGCCTTCGCGACCGAGTCGAGCACGCCGGGCGCGATGCCCAGCTCGGCGGCGAGGCTCGAGCGGCGGCGCTGCCGCTTCTTCGCCGCATCGGTGGCGAGTCTGCCCGACGATGCCGACGCGGACGACGCGTCGCTGATGTCCTCGAAGCGGGCAGTGTCCTCGCCGAGGGGGCAGAGGACGTGAGCGGGGTTGTGCGCAGTCGAGACGTACGCCGCGTGCAGCGACGCAGGGGTGAAGGGGAGAGCGAACGCGTCGAGGACGCCGCTGACGGTCGAGGGGCCGCTGATGGGCATGAGGGCGATCTACGTGCAAGCGCGCGGGGTGAGCCTGAGCGAGCGAGGAGAGTAGCATTGGGCGCACCCGTCCGTTTGGCGACGCGGCGTACCGCTCGAAGCCGATGCTCGCGGCGAGGCGGACGGCCTTCTGCCTCTGCGTCGGGCGAAGGACGGGGCAGCGGAGGACGGCGTCGACCTGCAGGCGCGTGCTCAGCGGGATCAGCCTCGCGCGCGCGAGCGAGTGAGAGAGCTCAGTGCACCAGGACGGTGAGGATGTCCTGCCAGCCAGCGACGGTGTGCTTGACGGTCCCGAGGATCTCGATCGCCGCGCACGCCGTGTTGAAGAGGCGGACGATGCCCGTGCTGTTGTAGCACTTCGGGTAAGCCCAGGGCATCTGCTCGCATGTCCCATCCGAGTCAGCGCGTTGCACGACGTATGGGCGACGTGCGACGGAGGAAACGAGCGCGAACGCACCTTCTCGAGCAGCGTGACGATGTTGAAGAACGGCCTCTCGGGAACCTTCTTCGCATGCGCCGACTGCTCCATTGTCGTCAGCCTCCTCCCGCGGTAGGAGCAAGCGAAGGGAACGCACTTCGAGCCGGCAGAGGCTGAGCAAGCCCGTCAGCTCCGTCTGCACGAGGAGCGGGATGGGCGGCGAGCCGCGCGTGCGCGCGCTCGGGAGCGGGGCGAGGCCGTCGAAGCCGGGGCGGTACGTCGGGAAGACCTGCGCGTGGGGTGAAGCGAGCGAAGTCAGCGAAGGCGACTTAGGAAGGTCACGCTTCGGGTGGCGCGCCGACCGAGGAGAAGGGGGGACGCACCGTCCCGAGCAGCTCTCCCTGGCTCGCGATGGTGATGTGTACGGGGCGGGAGCGGAGGCGGACGCCGTCGCGGAGGCGGACGATCTTGCGCGCGGCGGCGCGCGAGGAGCACTCGACGTACGCCTGGTTGAGCGTGCGGCCGTCGGCGCTGCGGGCGAAAGCCGATTCGATCAACGTCTCCTCCGATGATGAAGAGAACACGGAAGAGAGCAGGACGCTGACGCACCGGTTGCAGAGGATATGCACCGCGAGCGTCACCCCCTCGCCCTCTCCTCCGCGCGGGCCCTCCTCCCCGCCCTCCTGCGCACCCGCGCCCCGCCGCTGTCGCTCGCGAGGCATCCCGAAGGGAGCCACGCCTCGATCTCGTCGACGGTGACCTCCCAGGGAACGTTGTCGAGGCGGACGACGGGCCAGTCGACGCTCGCGCGCGAGGCGAAGAGCGGGCCGTGCCCGTCGTGCTCGCTGCGCCGGAGGGCGCGGTGAAGACGTCCGAGTCGGTCGAGCGGTGCGTGTAGCGGAGGAGGTCGGGCGTGCTGCTCGGCGCGTCGCCGCCTCCGACAGGCGCCGCTCGCGTGGCGGCCGTGGAAGCGGAGCGACTGCACCGGGACGACGTGAGCGAGCCGCTGTGCTGGCGGGAGCGGCGCGCGAGGGGCGAGCCGTCCGCGCCATCCTTCCCGCCGATGAGCGTATCCGCGTGAGACCCGCCCTGTGGCGTCGAGACCTCCTTCGCCGACGACGACGGCGTCGAGAGGACGGTTGCGATGGCGGCCGCGACGACCGAGCTGCGGCGCCTCCTGCGGCGCGCGTCGGCGATGCTCCTGCCGTCGAGGGGCAGCGCGGCCGCCTCGCTGAGGGAGAGGCGGCGCTCGACCTGCCCACGCTCGAAGCTCGCCAAGAGCGCATCGACGAGACCGGTACCGCTCGAGACGGCGGGAACAAAGCTGACGATGGGCGCGGCGCAGGCGAAGCACGTCGTCGGCCGCGGCGGCTTGTGCGCCGTGGCGTTGATGAGCGCGTTGACGCAGACGGGGCAGAGGGAATGGCCGCAGGGAGACTGCGTACAGGTGTAGGGGATCTGTCAGCTGTCTGCTTAAAAGGAAGCGCGCGGGAGAAGCGAGACGTCGCGACGCACCAGGACGACGAAGCAGTCCGTCTTGGCCGCACCGCAGCCCGTGCACATGCCGTCGGCGACCTCGTCCTCGGGCACGCCGAGCGGGCTCGAAAGGGCCGTGTACGCGCTGCCGCAACGGAGGCTCACGCCGATCTGGACGTCGAAGCCGGCGCTGCTCGCGCTCTCGGCGCCGTCGTACCCGTCGAAACCGAGGAGCGCCTCCTCGCCGGGCGAGAGCGCGCCCGCGTCGCCGTCCGCGAGCGGGAACGCTTCGTCGACCTCGTCGGCCCAGCTGCGCGCCGACGCGGGCGGGGCGACGTCGTCGTCGCACTCCTCCTCGGGGATGGGCGTCGGGTGCGGGTGGTGCATCGGGTCCAGGTACGGCTGGCGCGAGAGGAGCGTCGTGGGCGAGGGCGGCGCCGAGCCGATACCGGGCGCGAAGAACGCGAACGGGGTCGACGACGCCGGCGAGGCGAGGTGCAGGCCCTTCGCTTCGGCCTTGGCGCGCGCGGACGACGTGGCGGGGGAGTAGACGAAGCTCGTGTTGGGCGTCGAGAGGGGCGAGGGCGAGCCGACGGAGAAGGCGCGTGAGAGGTGCGAGTAGAAGCTGTCCTCGGGCTCGGGGCAGGCCGAGCGGTCGAAGCGCGAGAGCGGGTTGTTCTCCTTGGCCGCCGCGCTCTGGAGGTGCTGACGGAGGTGCGGCGGAACGTAAGGCGACGAGGCGATCGGCGTGATCTGGGACGTGAGAAGGGGGCAAGGGCAGATTGGGAAGGTCGAGGTGAGCGGGCGGGTCAGCCTCGCTAGAACAAGGGCGAAAGGACGGGTCGGACGCACGGCTGGGGTTGGGGCGCGCTCGCCGAGGCCAGCGAGGGAGGAGCGGCTCGAGGAAACGACCTTGGAGAACGTCGAGCGGCGCGCCGTGTCTGCGGTCAAAGGAAGCGGATCAGTTCACGCTCCTCTGCGCAAGCGAAGGAGAAGACGCACCGTCGTTCCCGCTGCTGCTCACCCCGTCGCCGCCCTCGCTGCGGTTGAGAGCCTTGCGCTCGGCACGCGCGGACCTCCTGTCGCGGGCGCGGCTCTCGATCGGGCTCTCGGGGCGGGCGTCGTCCTCCTCGCCAGCGGGCTGGTCATACCGCTCGCTGTGCGAATCTTTGACGGGAGCACCGACCGAGGCGGGGTCGACGGCGGCGGGGACGGGCGACGACGAGTCGATGCGGGCGTGGTGCGACTTGGGCGCGGCGGCGGCGGCGAGGCTGGGTGCGGTGGACACGGTGGTGCGGGTTGCGCGCGGGCCGGTCTTCGAGGGCGTGCGCGGCGCCTGATGGCGGTGAGCGAGCGGCGACATCGAGGGGTGGGGAAGAGGAGAGGACAGGAGGTGAGGGTGGGGAAGCGGGAGAGGGAGGGAGAGGGAGGGAGAGGGAGGGCGAGGGAGGGGGGTACTAGGGGCACAGGAGTGACTACAGTAGGGAGCGTGCAGCGCCTGCAGGGGACGGGGGCGGGGGAAGCGAGTGAGGGGAACGAGGGAGAGAGCCGCGACCGCGAGAGGCGGCAACTTGACCTCAGGGCGTCGCGCCTGTGCGGCAGGCTGAAGGGTTGAGTCGGATCAGTGGTCTTGTTCAGCTCTATCTGCCGAGCTGCAAGCCGTCTGGTGAGCGAGAGGACGAGCACGCGCGTCCGTCAACCTGACCTCCTGTCGGATGTCAACCCGCCGCAACTCCCAGACTGGAAGCACAGCAGCGCGTGCAATCCCTCTGTCAGTATCCTGGAAATGATTAGAAGCAGCCTGTACGCGCAGCTGCTGCGTAGAAGCGGGATCTGCTCCGACGCTCGCTTGCACGCGCATCTCCAGACCCGCCACTCGCGCTCGACGTCGCTCTTGCAACTCTGGTCCTGCTTCACCACAAAGAGATGTCAGTCCCGCTGCTCAGAGGGAGCAAAGAGAAAGCCGGGAGGAGGCGAGAGAGAACAGAACATACACTTCTTGCACTACTCCTCCCTCATCGCCGCGGCTCCCCATGCGTATCTACAGCCTCCCAGAGCATTTCACAACGCAAGCGGCGTCCGCACAACCTCAGTGCTCGCCCATCTTGCCCGCCTCCTTCCGTTCCTTCGCCTGCTTCGTCCCAGAGGTGTAGTTCCCCTCAACGACGTCGCCGCCGCCATACTGGGCGTCCGCAGCTTCCGGCCCCGCGGCCGCCGCCTCCGCCTGCATCTTGTCCGTCGCGCTGTCCTTGGGCGCGTTGTGCTGCGACGCCGACGCCTGCGGGGACGTGCTGTTGCCCTTGCCCGATGGCGCCTGCGTCGGGTGCTGCTGCGCCGTCGCGCGCTGTGAGTCCTTTGGCGTCGCGGGGGTGGAGCCGGAGGTTGGGCGGAGGAGGGGCGCGGAGGGCACGTACGACCGCACGCGCGCTGTGGACGGAGGTCAGAGGTGGGGCGGCGGCGAGATGAGTGAAGACGCACGGGGCGCGGGGCGCGAGGCGAGCAGCACGGAGAGTCTGGGTAGTTGAGCGGAGCATGGTGGTCTTCGAGCTGGATGAGCGGGATGTGGGCGAGGGAAAGCCGCGACGAAGCGGGTCCGCCGATGACGATGAAGGCGGGGGTCGCGGAATTTCGCCTTGCGAGGTGAGCGCGTCCTTGTGCACTGCTGTGCTGTCCTTAGGTTGACGAACACTGTCGAGCATCCTGGCAAGTTACACGGCGAGCCGGCATTCTCCTCGCCCCTCATCCGCGGAGGCCTAGGGTACACCTCCCGCTTGAACAGATGCAAAGCGCTTCTTTCAGATATCACACAAAGTCTACACTGCAAGCAGGAGGGAGGCGCCGACGCAGCGGGGGAGCCCGCGGTCGGGCGGTCAAGCGGAGAAAGGTAGGATGAAGGCGGGCAGGCGGGTGGGGCCCGGGAGTGTGACCGCGCGTCTAGAAGAACTTGTTCATGAGCTGCATGCTGAGCTCGACGCCGAGCTGCGGGAAGAAGTGCGGTCAGTGTCTATCGGGAGGAAGGGAGGGAGCAGGAGACGCACGAAGGTCGCGGCGTTGGCGGGGAAGGCCTGCGAGCGGGACAGGAATTGTCAGCGTCGCTCCTGAAGGCTCTCCATGCGGGTGCAGAGGCGGAGTGGCGCCCTTCTCCGCGCAGCAAGCGCCCAAACAGCCGCAGAGAATGAGAAACGCACCTCGCCATGGCCGGCCCGAAGCCCTTGAACAGCGCGCCCATGCCGTCCTTTGCGACAGTCTGGCGCGCACAGTCAATGAAGCCCTTGTACGTTCCCTCGGGTGCGCCCTGCAGGCGAGACTTGACGACCTGCGTGTTAGACGGGGCGACAGGGCGTGAGCGAGTCAGCGGGGGTGCGGTAGAGAGCTAGAGGGCGGGCGCACGTCTGGGGGGATCGCGAGCGTCCACATCGCTACACCGGCCGAGCCACCGGCGATCATGACAGCGCTGAGCGAGAGCGCGGCAGGGTCCTGCCCCGCCGGCGTGAGCGACTTCTTGACCATCTCGTACACGACAAAGTCTGCGCGTACGGGTCATCCACGTCAGTGCCATGACGCGGTCCAGAGAGAGGAGAGCTTTCGACGCACAAGCAGCGCTGCCCGGCCCGTCACGCGCGACCGTCGCGCCCGTCCCGCGGTAGATGCTCTTCAGGCCGCCCTCCTTGTACAGCTTGGCGACCGCGTCGAGCGGGCCGTTGTACAGCTGCTTGCCGCCCTGGCCCTGCATCTGTTTGCGCGGGCGCAAGTAGAGGTGGTCAGCCTGTGCCCCGGACGGAAGAAAGGCCGGGGCGGTCGCGTACCTGCAGCAGGACCTTAACGCGCTCGACGGGCGCGGCGACAAGGGTGGTCGGGATCGCGGAGAAGAAGCCGGCGGCGGCGAGCTCGCCGTACGAGAGGACGGACGAGCTGCGGTTCGGCGTCGCGGCGTAGACGAGCTTCTTGCCCATCGCGTAACCCTGTGGAGCATGTGCGTAAGTCTTCAGTACTCGAATGAATCCACAGCAAGCACTCCCGCACGGCCCAGCACTCGGGTTGAGAGGGGAGGACCAGCAGGCGTGTTTGCTCGAGGAAGCATTCCGACGCACCCAGAAGCTAACGGCGAACATCGGCGTGACTGTGGGTACGCAACGTGCGCGCACATCGCAAGAAACCGTCAGCCTGCGCATGGGAAAGTCAGACGAAGGAGTGCGCACCTCCCGCAAGCGGCGGGCCCATCCCGCGGTAGAAGCTGTTGCAGCACGTGCACATCAGTACATGCATGCACCTGTAACAAGCTCGTACGACGAGCAGGAACGCACCCCTTGACACCGTCGCGCGCGAGAGTCTGCCTCACGACGTCCATCGCGCCCGTGTACTGACCCGGCGCGGCGGTCTGCAGCCGCACCTTGGTCAGGTCAAACGGCTGGCCTGCGAGTACCGAGCGATGTCAGCGCGTCTGCACTGCAAAATAGCGCGTTGCCGGTGCGCTCGGGCGGCCACCGTGCACCCCCACCTCGCTTGCAGACGAAAGAGGGCACGCACCGACGAGGACGGCCGCGACGCCGCCTGCACCGCCGGAGATGAAGCTCTAAGGGCGGACGAGCTCTTCTCCGCGACCTTCTCCTCCTTCGACTTGAGCGTGTCGGGCTTGTTGGTGGAGGACGACTGTGGTGACGAGCGGGTCAGCGGGGGCGCGCGGGGCCAGCGCGTTTCGCGCAGGGGTCAGCGAGCTCTGCGCACCATGCTGGGCGGGTCTCGTAGCTGCTGGGCGCGAAGTGTGAGGAGCGAACGAGGCAGAGGGCGCGGCCCGTCGCGCTCGGGGCCGACCGGCTTCGGCAACTTGGAGCAGCGGGGACGCCGCACGGGCGCAAATACAGCGCGAGCTAAGCTCAATACAGTTGCTCGCAGTAATGCTTCCCGGCGCCGTCCGGAGGGCAGCGGGACGGCAGAGGGCAAGGCGAAACAGCGCGGGAGCGGGGCGCTCCTCGAACGCGCTGCTGAGAGCGGCGATTGAGCGAAATGCAGACGAGAACGAGGAGGGCGCGAGCGGAGCGAAGACGAGCGTGATAGCAGGTCAAGAGGCGACTCGTTGGGCGACCCATCGGCGCTCTGCTTTCGAGCTGTCTCTTGTCAGCTGGCGAAGCACTGGACATACTAAAGTGCTGGCGTTAAGCGCGAAGTAGCGTGGACAAGGAGCGCGTCGATGGGAAGCTGCGCTTCGCTGCGCAGGTCGTCGTGCAATGCTACGCGAATATGTCGCTAGGCGAGACGGACCTTGTACACTGTCTCAAGTAGGCGGACTAGCAAAAGCGGGGCGGAAGTGCGCGGCGAGGGCCGCAAAGCGAGACGACGCAGTCAACCCTCCAGTCGAGGAAGAAACCTCGCGCTCCTCCCCTCTCCGCTCAAGCAGAGCCGGCGGCAACACTCCGACGTATGCAAAGAAGCTTGTGGAGCCCGTCGAAGCAGAGCGAGCGGACTCAGACAGGACGAAACAAGGTCGGCGGCCCCCACTCCTCCTCAAACACTCTCGAGACGACCCCGCGCAGTGGGGACGGAGGAAGCTGTAGCAATCCGCGAGATTGCACACCCGAGAGAACCGGAGAGATGCAAGGAGAGCAGATGAAGGGGAAACTAAGCACAGCGGGAGACAACACACCCGACCTCCTCCTCCTCGACGATTGCGCGGCGCCTACGTGAGACGCTTGCAGTAGTCGAGGTTGCCCGTAGGGTTCAATGCCCACACCGGCATCTCCACCGACTTGCCGGAGCCACCAAAGAGGGCGAAGGTCTGCAAGGGAGCAGAGGGAGGGGGAAGTCAGCGGGCGGCTCCCCGGTTTTCGCATGTCTGGAGCGAGAGAAAGGACGCACGGCGATGAAGACGAAGAGCTGCGTGCCTCCGTCGAGGCCGCCGACATGAGGTACTGCGAGGAGGAGAAGGCCGGTCAGCGCGAAGCTCGCGGGAGGAGGATAGCGACGCCGGCTGGGCGCGCGCCCCCGGAGGGGCGCAACGCCGCCGACGAGGATAAAACGTGGACGCACGTTGTACTTGCGGAACCACGTCGCGCGGTAGCGCCGGAGGTAGAACTGCGAGAAGACGGCGACGAGCATGGTGCCGAAGACGGACGAGTTGATGCCGACCGACAAGTAGCCGAGGCACCAGCACGTAATAGGCGAGACGAAGGTGTCGAACTTCATCCTGTGGGGGACGGCGGAGTGGTCAGCAGGCGCCCGGAGGGGCGGGAGGGGGAGAGGGGAGGCCGAGGGGACGTACTTGGGCCACATGCGGTGGGCAAAGTAGAACGGCAGCGGCACGGCAAGGCCGATGACAATGGCGACAGGGATGATGAAGTAGGGGGAGCCGGGGCCGTACATGTGCTGAGGGGAGGAGGGCGTCAGAGGCTGAAGGGAGCAAGGAGACGAAAGTGGGCGTACCTTGGCGAGCGCGCCCCACGAGACGGCCTGTGCAAGAGAAGAAGGAGTCAGAAACGTGCAGAAGCCCGGCGGGGAACGGGAAACGGGTGAGGGAAGGCGCACCTGCGAGTTGAACGACTGCACCTGCTGACCGGACCAGATGTTGGACCCCTGGACGTCGAGCAGGAGCTCCCGTTGCGCGGAGATGACCGACTTCATGATGATCAATTGGAGGATTGCCCCGATGACCGTTCCGAGCGACTGGACCCAAAGCGTCGTGCGGGGCGGGAGCTTGGTGTACTGTGACATCTTGAGGTCGCGCGCGAGCGACAGGCCCTGGGCGCAGGAGTTGTAGCCGTAGAGGGTGAAGTACTGTGCGCGACGATGAGGGACGGAGCGGACGAGGAAGAGGCGAGAGGTCAGCGAAGCGGACCGGGAGCGGCGCGAGGGCGACGCACCATGTTGGCCTGCGAGTTGCCAGGAACGAGCGCCGCGCCGAGCATCTGCGCGAGCTGCTGCACGTCCGTCTTGAAGCCGGTGATGGCGTAGATGACGCAGACGAAGGCTGAGAGCGGGAGGGCGAGAGGAAGTCAGTCCCACTTCCTCGCAAATACGGCGAGAGCGGTGCGTACGGAACATGAAGAACGCGAGGAGGATAGCAACGATGAGCGCCCACCACGGCAGCTGCGAGTGGCCGGTGTCTGCGAGAAGAAGTGAGTTAGGAACGTTGACCGGGGAGGAGGGAGGGGGCCTTTTTCCCGGAGAACGTACAGCAGGTGGCCATCGCCATGGCGAACGACGCGAGGATAATGCCGCCGTAGACGTACATCGGGACCTCCTTGTAGACGAGCATCTTCTGGTAGTGCGGGTCGTCGATGGTGCGGGTGCGGAAGCCCTTGATGGCGTTCAGGATCGGCCGCCAGTACCAGATGGCGACGTGGGTGAGGGTCGCACCAATAGCGAGGTTGCAGCCTAGGTAGTAGATCGCATTCGACGCAGCGTACCAGGGAATTCCCTGGATCTCGAGGGCGGTTTCGTTGAGCGAGTAGTCGGAGTTGAGGATCGACAGCTGGTCGTACTCGGTGCCGTTCTTGTAGAAGAGCTGCTGCGACAGGAACGGGAAGGCCTGGGCGTTCCACGCGTTGGTGTGATACATCGACGTGAAGAGGATGATGCAGAGGGCGACGCTGCGACGGCAGGCGATGGTCAGCTCAGCCTGACCGCGCTCGCGGTGGCGGACAGGCCAGACGTACCCGATGTACTGCGAGACCTGAGTGGTGAACGGCGTGAAGAGAGCGCCGAGGGAGCCGCCGCCGGAGCCGATGTAGTTCTGCGAGACGAGGGGGGAGGTCAGCCTCGTTCCAGCGCAAGGGTCCCTTTGAAAGCAGCTCACCCAGTCGAAACACAAGCTGAACATGCCTAGACCCTCGTTGCCGTTGGACCCGCCGAAGATGCGGGTGAACCACGCCGAGTCGCGCTTGGCCAGGCAGAAGATCGAGACGCCGGTGAGGGTCGGCGCGATGAACTCGGGGATCCACTCCCAGCAGAAGATGGCGATGAAGACGATCCAGAAGAACTTGAGGCGCTTCTGCTGCGCCTTTGCGTCCTTGTCGCGGTGGAGCGCGTCGAAGAGGTTGACGGTCGGGACGAGGTTGGGGTCTGCGGGAGAGCGTCCGGTGCCTTCGTCAGCTCATGCATCGCCCAACATGGAAGATAAAGAGCGACGCACAGACGATGTAGGTCGGGAAGACAGTGAACGAGCGGAGGAGACCGGCGATGCCGTAGCCGAGAAGCTGCGAGCCCATCAGGGTGAAGATGGCGACGCCGTAGTTCGGCGTGATGCCGTAGTACAGCTCGTCGGCGGCGAAGACGGAGATGGCCTCGGCGGACGACGTCGCTGTGCTGCTCATGATGAGGATTGCGACATGCCTGCGGGTGAGGAACACACCGTGGGAGGGCGAGAAGCGGCAGGGCGAGCGAGGCCCGGCGGGACAGGAAAGGAACGGGAGCAAGACGTGGGAACCGTCAGCCGGAAGAACAAGGAAGGGGCAAAAGAAGGATACTAGGAAGAGGGAGGAGGACGGGAGGACGCACTCCTTGAGCGTGAACTCGCACGGGTTGAGGAACGCCCAGAACTTGCCGCGCGAGGCGTTCGGGAGGACGGCGGACCAGGTACGACCGAGGATGAAGGCGATGACTTGGAGGAAAAGCTGCGAGACGTAGACCGTCTGGGGGCGGAAGTAGAAGATCTGCCCGAGGACGGCGGCGAAGCAGGTGAGGCCGAGGGCTGTTGAAGGCGTTGCGGAAAGGCAAATGTCAGCGGTGCTGTTCGCAAAACGGCAGGGACAAGAGCGCGCGCACCGAGGAAATACATCCGGAAGGTGTGGATGACCATGTTCGGGTCATCCTCGAGGGAGATGCAGCGCGTGGCGATGTCCTCAGCAGTCTGTGAGAGGAGGCGAAGGCGGGGAAGAAGGCGACGGCGGGTACGGAGCGGTGCGGGCGCGCGAATGGCAGCGGACGAGGAGAGACGGGCGCGGGATGGCGGGCGGCGGCGGGAGGGTACGGTAAAGCGCAGTTGTCAGCAGAGGTGCTTCGAGGACGGAACCGAGACGGAGGGCGACGGCGCAGGCGCCAATCCTCGCTCCTGCCGTCGAGGAGGGGGGACGGCGCTCACCTCGATAGGTCGCTCCTTGCCGTTCGCGAGGAGGTTCTTGTTGTTGTAAACCTCGCCGTACGGGTTGTCGATGGGCTCCGAGTCCTGAACGTCGGTGGCGAATCCGTCCTTCTCGTCGACGGGCGTCTTCGAGTCGTCCTTCGAGATGGTGTGCTGGAGCGTGGGATCGGCGACAGCGTCGACCGAGTTCTGCCGCTTGAACGGGTTGCGAACCGCAACCATGGCGACGGTCTGGAGCGGAGTCGAGGAAGGGGAGAAAGAGTCGGAAGCAAGCAAGGAGGAGGAGAAGAGAGGGAAGGGAAGAGCCCGCGGCAGGAGGAGTCAAGCAAGCGGGGGCGTGGCGCACGAGCGAGCATGGGGCTATCGCGACGGGGGAGAGGCCGCGAGGGACAGAGGACAGGACCGCGAGGTGTCGAGCGCTCGGAGAGGAGAAGGCGGGGTTGGCACGCTCCCCCGCGAGAACCCAATTCTGCTCCTGTCGTCGGATCCGCCACTGCAGCGGCGCTCAACAGCCTCGAGGAGTGTGTTTGTAGACCAGCATGCCCAGCAGCATGCCTGCGAAACCCTCGTGAGCACGAAAAGCGGTCTCTCGCGCGCTCGCTTTGCGCTCAGAGCGCCGCGCATCCCGCGACAACAGCATGGCGCACCCTTTTTGAGCACTTCACTTCAATCCGGTACCTCTGGCTAGCGTGCAGGCGAGATCTGGAACCTGCGGGCCGGCGCAAGGTGAAGGGCGGCGTTCACCACCTCCGCCTCTCCCCGGGTCAGATAGCCCGACGGCGCCGGAAAAGCTTCGCGAGTCGCCACCGGGGAGCCAGCCAGTCGCGCCGCGCGGAGAGCAGCGGACGGAGCCGCACCGCGCGCGCCTGGACCACCCGTCCTGCGCCACCTCGGTCTCGTCGTTCCTGCGCAGTTGCGTATCGAGCAGCGCGTTGCCCCGCAGAGCAGCAGAAGCAATCAGCGCCACCCAGCGGCAGCCCGTCGTGTGCGCCTGCTTGCGTCCTCCTTCCGCCCGCCCTTGCCCAGGTGCGTTGAGCAGCGCGACCGCGTGGTGGCGAAAAGTGCGGGTCGGTCGAGTGAAACCCGCGCAATCCCCGCGCGGCGAGATTGTCACGCGCATCTCGTCTCCCCCAGCGCGCACGCGCCGGTCGTCGCGTTTGCAGCGAGAGAAGGATTCCTTCGCCTCCGCCGCTCGTTTTGGACGCTGCGGGCGGAGGAAGAGCACGCGGTGCGCGCTCGGTGCTGGAAAAGATGGGCGGGAGGAAGCGCGTGGGCTCAAAAGCGCGGGGATAGCGCAAGAGCACGTCGGGCGAGTCGGGCGGGCGGATGGCGAGATGCTGCCGGCGGGCGGCGAGGGAGGGGAGGAGGATGGCGATGAGGGCGAGGGGATGGTCGTCGCACGTAGCAAGCGATGGTATACTCGTTGTTGCGAGATGTATGCACGGAATCAGTGCGCGCCTGCGCAGGCGGAACGAGCGGTGTGCGGACGTCCTGCCGACGAGGACGAGGTGGTCCCGCAGCGAACGAAGAAGGACAGGTCGTGCAGCACCATAGGAGACGAGCTATACGAAGCAGAGCCGCGCGCTGGCTGTCGAAGGAAGACCCTGCGCCCTCGATCTCGCTCAGCGACGCGCAACTCCGTCGAGTCCTTCCTTTCCCTCGACCCGCTCCGGCTCGATCGCGGCCGCTGTGACTCGAGGGTCCGCTTCTGCGCAGACGTGCGCGGGCGAGATGCCTTGAGGGTGCCGCTGGAGGGGCGCGAGGCGAGAAGAAAGCAGGTCGGGCTGTGCTGAATCGCAAGAGAGTGAAGACGGAGGGAGCAGACGCGCAAGCGATGCGCGGCCGACAATCAGTGGCTAGTCTCCGCCTACGTCGTACCTCCGCGAGGCCGAAGCGGCGGAGGGGGCGAGCGAACAGAAGCAGGGAACATGCCGAGGAGCAAAGTTAGGCGTCCTTTCCGTCGACGACAGGAGGTCAAGGTCCCACTGCACCGCCGCTGCGGGGGCTGCTCAAACAGGACTGCCCCGTCCCAAGTCTGCCACAGCAAGCGAAAGCGTCGTGGGGCTTGCACGAGGGCGCGAGCGAGGGGGAAAGGGGGTGGAGCAGGTGAGGGAGTTGAGCGTGAAAGCGGCGGGTTGTGACTGAGCGAGCTGGCGCCGGCGATGCGAGCTCAGCGCGTATGGAGAGCCGTAGAGAGCGGGTTCCTTGCGCTCGAGAGTATGCGCTGTGTCGCAGAATACAAGCCGGAGAGCAGCGTGGACGGAGGAAGAGGAAGAGCCACGGAGAGCAGAGCAACCAGGATGAATCCGGGCAGCGGGAGCAGTGTTTGACACCTTAGCACGCTCAACCAAGTTACACCATCCGCACAGACGCTGCGGGAGACGGCGATGTCCCTTGCGAAGGCGGCACGAGCGGGCGGCGAACAACACCTGCACAGACGGCGGAGGCGGATCTAGATGTTTGTCCTGCGGGTGTGCTTCTCTCGTCAGCCGTTACTCAAGAGTCCCAGTGAAAGGAGGCAGCGCACGATGTCAAAGTCGTCGTCCTTGCGCTCGTCATCGTCGTCGTCGTCCTCGTCCGCCGAGACCTCATCGAACTCGACCAGGTCGTCGCCGTCGCCACCGCCACCGAGGTCGGTCTCGTTGATCTTGGCCGTCTCGTGCAGCTCGCTGTACTGCTTGAGCTTGCGCGCCTCGTCGGCGGGGGACGCCAGTGCAGGAGCGAGGAGAAGGTGAGGGGCCTTCCTAAGCCGCGAAAAAGTGCATAGCGCGAAGGCCGGGTGGAGAGGGCAATCAACGAGCCGCAGGCGCTCAGCTTCGTACAATGGCCATACCGTCGGAGAGTGCGTGAAGCGGAAACGTAGCAGGTGGAGCGGTGGTCAAGAGGGAGTGGATGAAGCACTCGGCGTGAAGTACGTGAAGGTGCTGCACACACAAGCTCAGATCAGCACGCCCGGTCGCAAAGGACGTTTTCATGAATGCTGGCGCTGTAACAACGGGAGCAGTGCAGGTGAAAGGGACTGCACAGAGTCGGGCTGCGCATGCTGAGTCAGCGTCCGCGATGTGCAGCTCCACCGCTCTCTACGAGTCGCTGTGGGTAGAGCAGCGAGGTGCGAGAAGCGGAGTGCAGGGTCAGGAGGGAAGGGCAAGTCCGCAGCCGCTCCCGCCCGGATCCGCCTCGTCGTCCAACTCACGGTGGCCCGGAGCACGCAGGTCGGCGTATCGCTGACCACCGCAGAGTTGAGCTGCACGAAGGATGTGGAGCGCGGGGCCAGCGGAAAGACGTGCGCCGGATGTGGTGAAGCGAAGGCAAGAAGCGAGGTGCGACAGGTGTGCAGCGACGAACGCGCGAGAAGCGGACGAGGCATCCGCGAATTCGCGCACTCGCCTTCTTCACGGTTCGAGCTCGGCAGTTGCGTGCGCAGCGGCGAGAGCGCCGACGGAGGGAGACGAGCAGGCCTAGCTCACGCTCCCCGCCTCGAGGCGAGCCGGGCATGGCGGATCATCGTAGGGTTGCGTAGCTTCGGCGCGACTCGCAAGTCTCCCACGCGATGAGTGTCAGATCAGGGCGACAGGAGGGTCAGTAGCCGGAGGGTAAGATGAGCGTCGCACCTCGTCCTCCGCCCCGCGCTGACAAGCCCCGCATGTCGAACCCGCGCTTCGCGCTGTACTCTTGTACCGAGAAATAACGAGCATCAGCCGCGAGGCACGGGCGCAGATGGCGGCATCATGATCGAGCAGGGCGAAGGCGGAGAGGTGGTCGAACGGGAGGGGCGACAGCGAGCGCGTCGGAAGAAGCGGAAGCGGCAGTCCTGCACGCTTCGAATGCGCTCATCTAGGTCACAGCAGCCACCCAGACGCTGCGGGGGACGGCGATGTACATTGCGAAGGCGGCACGAGCGGGAGGCGAACAACACTTGCACAGACGGCGGAGGCGGACCTAGATGTCGTCCTGCGGGCGGGCACTGCGGGTGAGCCATCGCTCGACAGCACAGGAGAGAGGGGAAGGCAGCGCACGATGTCAAAGTCGTCGTCCTTGCGCTCGTCATCGTCGTCCTCGTCCTCGTCCGCCGAGACCTCGTCGAACTCGACAAGGTCGTCGCCCTCGCCGCCATCACCGAGGTCCGTCTCGTTGATCTTGGCCGTCTCGGGAAGCTCGCCGTACTGCTTGAGCTTGCGCGCCTCGTCGGCGGAGTACTTCTGGATCACGTCGGCCTTGTCGTCCTGGAAGTCCCGGAGCGACAAGAGCACGATGTCGCCCTGGTTGATCCAAACCTGTGTACCCCTGCGTCAGCTTGACCCACGGGAGGCGCAGAAGGGAAGGGAGGCGCACCTTCTTGCGCATCTTGCCACGGATGTGGGCGAGGCGCTTCTCACCGTCGAAGCACATGGCCTCGACGCGGCCGTTGCCGAGCATCTTCAGGACCTGGCCGTACTCTGTGTGCGCGCATGGTCAGCCTGGAAGCACACGCAGGGCGGGGGGACTGCGCGGGGACGGACCCTGGCCCTCCTCCTTGAAGACGAGCTCGCGCTTGTCGCCGTCGTTCTCGTTCTTTCCTCGCCTACGGTTCTTGCCGCCCTGTGCACACGAGCCCAGGACCGTCAGCGGGTGCTCAGAGTGCGCCTCGGGGCGTACGGAGGCGACAAAGGGGAGGGAGAGATGAGGCGCACTTTTCCCTTGTTCTGCGGGTGGAGAGCGAGCGCGGAGGCGCGGGAAGAGGCCGAGCTGGTCAGCAAACGGTGCTCTGCATGCTCGGGGTGCCCGCTGGTCGCACAGGGCGGTGTGAGGGGCGGTGCGGTGCGCGAGGAGGTTTGGTCGCGGCGGGAGGCGAGTGCGGCGTCGAGCGGGGCGGGACGAGCGCGGGGCGGGGTCCTCTGGGGCTGCGTGTGCAGTGGCGGTATCGAGAGAGGCTCTAGTGCTCACCTTGGGCATGGTTGCAGAGTGCGGGCGGGGAGAGGATCCGACTCCGCCGCGAGCAGGAGCTCGACCCTGCCCCGACCCGCTCCCGCCTCATCCGCGCACCGGGCTGCTCTCTCGACTGCACCACTGCACCCGCAGAGCCTCGTCACCCCGGTCCACGAACTCGAACGAGCTCGGCGCGCCCTCTAGCGGCCTCAGACGCCCTCCCCCCTCCCAACCCATCGCCGCCCTCGTCTACCACTGCGGCCAGAGCGTCAAAGGAGGACACAGGGCTACACAGGTGCGTCTCACAAGTGGCTGCACCGAGTCTCTCGGGTCCACGTGGCGCCGTCGCCGAGTCGGAGCGCCCGTCTCTGTCGAGCGATGAGGACGGCGGGGGCACGGTGGCGCAGCAGGGAGGGAGGGGAGAGGACGCGCACGCGCTCAGTGGGCTTTGTGACAGTGTACAGACGCGTGCACGCCCCGTCAGCGACGAGACTGACCTCCTCGCCTGCTTGCAGCCAGACACCCGTCGCCATGTCCGCACGGCCACCGCTGCCGTTCGGCCTTGGGCGAGATCCACAGTGCGCGCCACACCGCTGCCTCTCGCCCGACACGCCCCTCCCCGCCCCCGGGTCGCCCCTCCACGACCAGGTCGCGTCCGCCCTGTCGCTCCTCTTTCAGACCTTCTTCTCCACCTCGCTCCGCTACCTCGGCGTCAGCGAGATTCTCGACTGGCTCGAGAGCAGCGGCACCGTCGACGCCTGGATCCTCACCGGCCTCGAGGGCGGACGGTTGCCGGACGATATCGCCAACCCCAAGAACCTCGAGTTTGGCAAGGAGGCGTTCCGCCAGGTCATCCGCAGCGCCCTCCAGGCCGAGAACGAGGCATGGGCGACCAGCCTCCGCGAGACGGGCTTCTCGTCGAGCGTCTCGATGGTGTACGAGGGCCTCATCGCACAGGTGCGCTCCTTCCTCCTCGTGCCCTTGCGGAAGCGTGCTCACCCCCCTGCGCCCGCAGCTCAAGCCGAGCAAGACGGCGCCACTCCCCTGCCTCCACACCCTCCTTACCCCGACGGGCCTCTCGATGCTCAAGTCCGCGCCGCTGAAATCGGCCTTCCCCGTCTGCCCGCCGCGGACGCCCCCCTCGCCCGCGCCGCTCCTCGCATCGATCCGGTCGCTCATCCAGTCGGGCGCGCTGCGCGGCGACGTGTGGAAGTCGACCGCGACGTGGCGCGCGCAGATCCGCAAGGCGTTCGCGACGTACCACTCGCACCTCAAGGACCTCGCCGAGGAGATCGTCTCGGAGCGGTCCTTCGCGCTCGAGTTTTACATCTTCCTCGAGAACATTTCGCAGCCGATCCAGCTCCTGCAGCTCATCGCCGACGACTTCGAGTCCGAGTTCGGGCCGGGCGCGACGCGTGGCCTCCTCGGCGTCGGCGAGGCGGGCGGCGACAACCTGATCAGCGTGATGGACTTTTGCGCGGCGCGCAAGCCCTCGGAGCTGCTCGCGCGCGTCAAGCAGCGCGTCGCCGAGAAGCAGGAGCGCGAGCGGCGCGGCAAGCGCCTCACGCTGCTCCGCGACGAGCTCAAGGACCTCGATGGGCGGATCCGCGCGCTCCTGCTCGAGTACCGCAGCGGCGGGGAGGACAAGCCGCAGGAGGAGACGGCGCGGCTGCAGCGCGAGCTGGAGCAGGCGCTGGACCAGCGCGACGCGGTCAAGGCTGAGGTGGGGGAGCTCCAGGGGAAGGAGGACGCCGACGAGCGCGTGAGGCGCAAGGAGCGCGCAGAGAAGGAGAAGGCGCTCAAGGATGCGGGGGTGCATGTCGACGAGCGCGGGAGGTTCGTCTCAGACGCGACGGGGCGCACGATGAGGGCGATCCCGCTCCCGCCGCTGCAGCCCGAGGAGGACGACGACGCGCTCGCCGCGCCACCCCCCGCCGACGAGGGCGGGTTCAAGCTCGGCTCGTCGAAGGATCTCCTCCTCGCGGCGGCGGCCACCGACCCGTTCTCGACGCAAGCACCGCGCGCCGTCTCGCCCGCAGCGGGGTCCGCCAAGGGCAAAGGGCGCGCGCTCAACCCGCCCGCAAAGGTGCGCATTCGGTCCCTTTCCCCTCATCCTCCTCTCTCGCTGACGACCACGGCGTCGCAGGCCCGCCCCACAGCGCGGTACGCTCCCGCCCCCAACGCACCGGTACAACCGCCTCCGCGCGTCCGCCGCTCCCCCTTCGCCCTCCTCCTCCGCGCCCGCGTCGCCCCGCACAGGCACGGGCACGCCCGCCTCCTCGCGCGCGCCATCCCCCGCGCCTGCGCCCGCCCCGCGAGTGAGGAAGAAGCGCCCCGCAGGCGGGTCGGCCGCGAGTGCCTCGCCGACGCGTGCGCGCTCTGCGCGCGGGAAGAGCGCGTCCCGGCTGGGGAGGAGGGCGGATGGGTCGGCTGCGGAGGAGGGAGGAGGCGCCGAGGGCGAGGGCGGGGAGGACGATGTCCATTGCGAGGTGTGCTGCCCGGCTTGTGCGGCCGAGGCGGCGCGTGCACGGACGGAGGCGGGCGCCCAACAGCAGCAGGAGTACGAGACGGTGGTGGAGCAGGTGGCGGCAGAAGGGGTGGAGGATCATGAGGAGGAGCCGACGCCGCTCGACTCGCCACCGGCGGAAGAGGAGCCGCCCGCCGTGCTCGCGGAGACGACGAACGTTGCCGACGACGCGGGCGCCCTGGCGAGTGGGGCGGCGCAGCGGCCGGCGGCGCGAAGAAGAAGCGCAAGAAGAAGAAGGGCGGCGTGGCGCCCGCCCCGGGCGACGGCTCTGAGGCCGTCGCGCCGGCCCCCCCGCCGGGGCTCCTGCCCGGGTTCAGCCCGCTCTCGCGCCACCCGCCGCCACGGTGCTGCCCACCGCACCGGTGCACGGGAATCGGCGCCAACTTCGCGGCGTGGGCAGAGCTGGACGGCCTTCTCTACGAGACGATCCTCGCGGGGTTCCACTGTCTGTACCGCGCGTTCTCCCCTCCTTGAGCGATTGCACTGACGCTTCGTCTGCGCGCAGACGAGCTCATCGGCGCGCTCCCTTCGCCGCTGTTCCTCCTGCGCGACAAGCTCGCCAAGTCGTTCCTCCTCGGCGGCGGGCGCATGACGACCGACTCGGGCGAGCCGAAGGAGATGGATTCGTTCCTCACCATCGCCGAGGAGCGCGGGCTCTGGCACCCGCTCAACCACCCCGAGATCCAGGCGTGGAGCCAGCGCGTGCTCGCCATCAGTATGCAGAAACTCGTCGATGTCCTTGTGCGTTTCACTTTTCCCTCCTTCTTCTGCCTCGGCTCACGAGGTGGACGCAGCGCGCCACACTCGGCGATATCTGCATCTGCAAGCTCTCGCAGCACCTCGACATCCTCCGCGAGGCGCGGCACCGCCTTCAGCTCTGCGAGCAGGCGGACCGGCAGATCCCGATCGACCTGCCCGAGATGGACCCGCAGGTGTTCATGAAGTGGTGCCACGTCCAGTTGCGCGCCAAGGCGCGTCTCCGCCTTCGCTCTGGTTTCACCGCGCGCAGGGCTGACTCGTGGCCGACCACGCGCGCAGAAGCTCGCCGGCGCCGAGTGGGAGGGCCTGAACCGGCAGTACATCGTGCAGGACTACCTCCTCGCCTTCTCGGACGCGTTCGACGCGGCGATGGACCGCCTGATGCTTGTCGACCCGTTCGTCCTCGCCGAGGACATGTGCACGCTCCTCGAGTGGCAGGGCGGCGTCCGCGCGTTCGACACGGCGCTCCGCTTCGGGAGGCAGAACATCGTCGATGAGTTTGGGACGGGCGTCGAGCTCCTCGAGGGGAAGGAGGAGGGCCCGGTGGAGAGGAGGCCGCTCCAGGCGTGGGGGAGGCTGCTCGAGCTCAGCGCCGAGGCGAGGACCAAGGGGATCGCGTTCAGCCGCGACCTCGCCGAGCAGGAGAAGCAGCGCGTGCGTCTTGCACCTCTCTCCTGTTCGCGCGCAGGGGACTGACTCAGGGAGCATGCGCAGGGCAACGACTACTTCGCCGCGGGCGAGCACGAGAAGGCCATCGTCTCCTTCACGACCGCAGCAATCATCTTCCCCACCGAGCCGACGTTCCCAAGCAACTGCGCTGCGGCGCGGATGAAGATTGGCTCGCCTGCGCAGTGCGTGCCCCCACTTCCTACTCCATGCGGTGGGCGCTGACGAGGCGCGACAGGTACGCTGAGGCCGTGTGCGACTGCACGCTTGCGCTCGCTGAGGACGGCAACAACATCAAGGCGCTGTACCGCCGCGGTACGGCGCTCGCGATGCTTGGTCACTGGAAAGCCGCGTTCATCGGTGCGTGCTCTCTCCCTCTCCGTGCTGGCCCGACGCTGACAGACGTCGGGGAGCAGACCTTAAGTACCTCGAGCGGATCGCGCCCGACTGCCAGCCGGCGAAGGAGGCGCTGGCGTGGGCGACCGAGAGGTACAATGTCGTCAAGCTCAAGGTGGGCAAGTAGGGCGTGTTGAGGGTGTAACGAGTGGGCGACAACGAACACGACGGGTAGCTGCGCACTGGAGGCGGAGGGAGCTTAGAGAAGAGGAAGTCCAGGAGGTGAGGTCGGCTTCGCCGCGGGAGGAGTGTCCGAGTATCGTGCACTGCGCTGGAGAGGACGAGAGCAGCTCTGTAGGCCCGACAGACGAGGTGTAGGGCTGGCTCGTCGCGGCAGAGTGGGCCCTCCGAAGGCGGTCGCCCTCACCACACCCGCTCACTCACCATCTTGCGGCGGATCCAGGCGCCTGAAGCTAGCGGCGCATCTTACGGAACCTACAGACAGCGCAAGCCTCCAAACACCGCGGCGGGACGGCGCTACCTCGCCGCGAGATCCTCATCAGCGGGTTCAACGGGACGAGGGATCTGGCCCGCAAGGTGCGCCGCGCTGCAGTGATGTGTCCTGTTTGAGCAGCTCTGGCTCGCCTTACCGACCGGCGTGCGCTCAAGAGGCGCAGTACATGGCGGCGGGCGTCTTCGCTGTTGTGGGGGGAACGGCGGCTCTCCGCGAGAGCCTGTGACGAAGCGCACGCACGCGCAGCAGTGCTTTAGGGACTGCTCGACATTCTCACGGGGCTCGCCGCTCCCGCCGAACGCTGACCCACCTCCTTCCCCTCGTCGCAGCGCCTCCTCAACCTGACCCGCTTCACCGGCAGACCCGTGCCTCCCCCCGCCCAGCATGGCCGAGACGCCCGTCGCCGAGCCTGAGCTCCGCAAGAAGCCGTCGGGCTCGATCCGCGATGCCTCGCCGACGAACCCGCCCGCCGTCGAGCATGACAGCGAGGACACGTTCTACCAGCTGATGAGCATCTTCATCGACCAGCCCATTGGGTCCATGAGCATCAGTGCGTACTCTCTCTGACCTCCCGCCCAAGCGCGCTCACTCCCGCCCCTTCAGGTCCCGCAACCGCGACGTCGCTCTCGGCGCGAAGAAGGGCCTGTTCATCGTCGACCTGCAGAACCCGTACGACCCGCCGCGATACTTGCCGCACCAGTCGGCGTGGGAGGTCGCCGACGTGCAGGTGCGCACGGTGGAGCTTTCGCGCGCGAGCGAAGGTTGACCTTCTCGACCTGCAGTGGAACCCGTTCCCCGCTCGCAGCGAATGGGTGGTTGCGACGGTGCGTCTTCGACCTCCATTGACGACATTGCCGTGCTGAATCAAACCCCAACGCAGTCAAGCCAGCAAGCAGTCGTCTACAACCTCTCCCTGTCGCCGACCTTCTCCGTCTCGCCGATCGAGCACGCGCTCTACGGGCACGACCGCGCCGTGACAGACGTCAACTGGTCGCCCGGCGCGCCCGAGGTGCTCGCGACGTGCGCGATGGACGGCTGGGTCATGGCGTGGGACCTGCGGACGGGGTACGGGTCGACAGGGAGGGGGCGGAAGCCGATCTGGCGCGTCTGCGGGTGGGGCAGTGCGTCCAGTCTCTTCTTAACCCTCCTTGACACGGAGGACGCAGGGAGCATCGCGTCGGGAAAGAGGCTTGACCAACTCACCCTCTCCTCCATTGGCAGCCCCCGCGACGCAAGTCAAGTTCAACCGACGCGAACCGCACGTGATTGCCAGCTCGCACGCCAACGTCGTCCACATTTGGGACAACCGCGTGCGTCTCGTCCGTCTCGCTCGCTTTCTCTTCATGCTGACCCGGCCGCAACCCGCAGATGGGCGCTACGCCGGTCGAGACGATCCAGGGTCACTCGGCCAAGATCTGTGCGCACACTTCCCTCAAGAGCTGTAGCAGTGAACTTACCGCCCTCGCCTGCAGACGGCATCGACTGGTCGCGGAAAGACCCCAAGAAGATCATCACCTGCTCGCTCGACCAGTCGTTCAAGGTGCGCGCCTTCTCGCGCTCACTTCCTCTTCCGCTGACATAGTCGCCCGCAGTCCTGGCGCCTGGGCGAGCTGCAGAACCCCCTCCGCTCCGTCGCGACCTTGTCGCCGATCTGGCGCGCGCGCTGGCTCCCCTTCGGCGATGGCGTCCTGAGCTTGCCGCAGCGGAGCGACCACGCGTTGAGCGTGTGGAAGGACAAGCCGGAGGAGAAGGACGAGCAGCCGAAGCCGGTGGCGCGGTTCGAGGGCGCGAGGGAGGGCGTGAAGGAGTACGTGTGGAGGATGAGGGGCGGGGAGGACCTTGACCACGGTGCGTCACTCGCTCGTTCGTCCGTTTACGCATTCCTGACTCTTGCCCGGACAGACGACCGCCAGTTCCAACTCGTCACCTGGGCGCGCGACCGCCGCCTCCGGCTGTGGCCCATCTCCGAGAACCTCATGAAGGCGCGTCTTGCCCGCCCCCTTCCCTTATTCCACGCTCATGTACGTAAACAGGAGGTTGGCCACGTCAAGGGTTCGCGCATCGAGGTTCCCGTCTCGCGTCGCGGCGGTCCCGATATCTCGTACCGCTCCTTTCGAAGCGCCTGCACCGCCTCTCCCGCTCAGCTTTACGCCCGCCACGCCCGCTGCGGCTACTAGTAACCTCCCGAAGCACATCACGTCCGGAACCTCGCTCCTCTCCGCCTCGCTCTCCTCCCCGCCAACCCCGTCACTCCTCACCTCATCTCTCCGCAACGCGAACACGCCCAACAAGGAGAACGTCCCGCCCCGGCGTCTTCGCTCCCCCACCCCGCCACCGCAGAGGCGAAGGCCGCGACCGCGACGATGACGACGACCAAGGTGCGCAATCGGCGCGAGAAGGCGCACGACCGCCTCGCGTGGATGGAGGGCGTCAAGATCATCCGCCCGCCGCAGGCTGTCGAGGAGGCTGCCGCGGTGGACGAGCCGGAGGAGCTTCGCCGGGCGAACCCGCCGATGCTGATACGGCGGAGGAGGCGCCGACACGCGCGAGCTCGGCCATTCGCGGGACAGACGGCGGGACCGTCACTGCGCGGGAGGGCGACGAGACCGAGCGCGCCGACAGCGTCTTCTCGGGCGAGTCGCGCCAGACGGGGACGGCCGTCGGGAAGGAGTACCTCTTCGCCAACCTCGGCGAGGAGATCACGAGCGTTGTAAGGCGGTTCCCGAGGATCAACTTCGAAAAGGTATGCTGCGGTTGCCCTCCCTCGCGAGTTCCTCCGCTGATGCGCGTCCGCAGGTCCACGTCGCAGGCCGCACATGCACCGTCTCGCTGTACAGCCCGCTCTTCGTCCGCGCCGTCTTCACCTTCCCGCGCAACTACCCTGCGTCGGCGGCGCCGCAGATCGAGCTCGAGCGCAGCATCGACATCTCGCTCAAGCAGCGCGCATCGATTCTGCAGGGCGTCCGGCGCCTCATGGCGCTCCGGATGGAGCGCGGTCTGCCGTCCCTCGAGCAGGCGCTGCGGTTCCTTCCTCGGCGACCGGTCTGTCGAGCGTGCTGAGGAGGAGGAGGACGAAGAGGCCGAGGACGCGCTCGACGGCGTGGCGAACAACCTCGGGGCCGACATCCTCCGCAACAACGTCAACGTCCCGCCGCCGCGAAGAGGCGGAGCGAGCTTCGGCCCGTCCGGTACGTGCGCTCCCTCCACCCCGTTCAATCTCAGCTGATGCGCTATCTGCAGGCCGACTCGTCGTCTTCTTCCCGACGAACGTCCTCGCCACGCCTCCAAGCGAGAAGGACGGGACCGCCTCGCCGCCAACCGAGCTCGACGCGCCGCCGAAGCGCAAGTTCCGACTGCGCCTGTCCGAGGCGTTCGGGAACCTCCCGTCCGAGTCGCCCGAGTACGAGGGCGAGTACCAGGAGGCGGACGAGGCGCTGCAGGTCACCACGACGCACAGCTTCCGCCCCGTACGTCCATCTTCTCCTCGTTCTGCCTTGCTTGCCTGACGTTCGCGACCCGCAGTACTGCGTCCTGCGCGGCAAGCGGCGGCAGAGCGCCACCGCCGCCGACCTCGCGCCGTCGTTCAGCACCCTCGTTAAGATCAAGGACGTCTCACACCTGACGCTCCTCTCGCCCGCGCGCACGCTCTGCACGCTCGCCAAGGCGCCGCTTGACGTCGCGCGCGAGGCGGCGCTCGGCGCGGCGGCGTCGAAGGACCTCTTGCTGAGCAAGGTCTGGACGACGATGGTCGCGTTTCTCGAAAGCGGGTTTGGGGCGGATGGCGGCGAGACGACAGGGCGGCTCGAGTCGCTACTCGCCGAGCGGTTGTTGCAGGAGCTGTGCGTTGCTTGCTTCTTATTCACGAGCCATGCTGACCCTGCGCCCGCTTGCCGCAGGCTCAAGTTCCTCGCCCACCTCAAGGACATCCAGACGCTCGGCGTCATCGCCTGCCTTCTCGAAGCGCATACTCGGGGTGCGTCTCTTATCTCGTCCTACTTCCTGTCCCGCGCTGACCCCGCTGTTCGCAGATGTGGAGGAGGCCGTCAAGCGGCGCGAGGCGAGCCGGCAGCCCGAGATCGACTACTTCAGCCAGCGGCACCGCCCGATCGAGCCGCTGAACGACGTCGAGGACTCGGGTGAGCGAACGCCGCTTCCGACAGCGGCGAGCTACCGGCGGCAGCGCGGCGAGGCTCACTCGCCGAAACCCTCGTGGGCGAATCTGAGCGGGTTCTTCAACTCGAGCATGCTGTCGCTCCGCAGCGCGTCGTCGTCGTCGCCGTCGAGCCCGGACCGCACGCCCGGCACCCGCCCCGCCTCACTCGGAGCCCGCTCCGCCAGCCCTGCCACCTCGCCCGGCTTCGCCAAGAGCCCGCTGCGTGCGCAGCAGAACTTCCCCTCGGCGATGCACCACGCCCACGACGACGAGGGCGACCTGCAGCACGCCCGCAGGAGCAAGACGTCGCCGAACGTCACCTTCGGCGGGACGAGCGTCGCGCTCATCCCGTCGAAGAGCCCCGCGCCCGTCGCCATCTCGCAGGACGAGAAGCCTCCGCCGCGCAAGCGTGTCGCCCTCTCTTTCAACGAGACGTTCCACCTGCAGTGCGTCCGCGCTTACTCGCTTGCCACGTCGACATTGACCCCTCTCCCGCCCGCAGCAAACCCGTCTGCTGGTGGCTCACCGACCGCGCGCAACTCGAGCTCGAACTCATCCGCCTCGCCTACGCCGAGCTGCTCTACCGCTGGGGGCTCGACATCGAGCGCGCGCACGTCCTCAAGCTCTGCCGCTCGGCTGTCGCCCCGAGCCCGAGGAACCAGCTCGCGGTCGCGATGCTGCGCGAGGCGAACGGGCTGGGCCCGACTGCTACCATCGGTGCGTACCGTCTCTCTCTACTCTGTTGGAACGCCCCGCTGATGCTCGACGCCCACAGAGACGCCCCGGTGCTGCGTCCAGTGCGGCTCGGTCGTCCGGCACGACGAGCCGACTTGCGGGCGGTGCAGGAAGCGGCAGCGCGCGACGCTGTGCATTCTATGCCATCTCCCCGTCTCGGGTACGTCGTCTCTCGCTACTTCGACTCACTCGCTCTCGCTGACCCGCTCGACTCGCAGGACTGATGCAGAGCTGCACGACCTGCTGCCACGTCGGACACCTCGACTGCCTGCAGCGGTGGTTCTCCTCAAGCGACGCGTGCCCGAGCGGGTGCGGGTGCAAGTGCGCCGCCTCTCTCGCTGCCCCCGCTCCCTCGCTGACGCACGCCGCCCTACCGCAGCTGTGTCGCGTCAGGCGGCTCCTCCGGCCTGTTCCTCGTCCCGCGCAGCCGCTTCTCCGCCTCGATCGACCCGCCCGCGGGCCAGCCGTCGACCGTGCTGAGCAAGCCCGTGCGGGTGAGCACGCCGTCGTGGGTGCCCGGCGTGGCCGCGAGGATCATGCAGCAGGACCGGCCTATCATGACTGGGTACTCGTCTTTTGGGTAGATGCGCTGTGCGTGCCGTGTTGTTGTAACCGCGCTGACCGTTGCGAGCCGTCGACAGCGCCGGCGAAGAGGACGCGCGCTTGAGAAGGTCACCCGGCCTTCTCGCTTCCTTGCCTGCTCGCTTGTTCCGCGCTTCCCTCACTCTCGCTGCCCACTGCTTGCGTGCTTCTGCGTCGTCGCGGCTGCACCGCCGCCCCCGCTCGACCCGTCTTCACCTGGGAACTCGGACTTCGAGCTGGCCACGTGTCTCCTACGGGAAGCTGCTCGCTTCGTGCACCTCTCTCGCTCTCTCCACCGTCACCCTCCTCGGGACGAACTCGCCACGGTCGCTCAGCTTCCCGTCTGCGTTCACACCATGGTGACCAACCACATGTCTCTGCTGAACAGGTCCCCTCGCGCCGCAAGATCGACCGTGTCGTGGTCCTCGCCCTTCCAGCGCTCGAACGCCTCGCTACGGCGACGGGGTCAAGTGGTCGCGCAGCATCATGTGCCACGCCTACGCGCACGAGGTGCAGAGCTTCTTGACCGGCGTCGACGCCAAGGGTAAGACGGCGAAGATCGACAGCAGGGACGACCTCCGCGTCCTGGACTGGCTCGCAGCCTGGTCGGGCGCTGCTCCGCAGGACGGGCGTTCGACCCGGGAGCTCTGGCTCGAACTCAACGAGACGTACAACGGCGCGACGCTTACGGATGCCGAAAAGGACCTCCGCGAGTGCAGACTCGCCGGTAACGACGTCGCTGGGCTCCTCAACAAGCTCGACGTCTACGTCCTCGACCTGACGACGTACGGGCGAGCCTACGACGACTTGGACAAGCTGAGTCTCCTTAAGCGGTCGTTGCGGGGATAGTGGCCTCTGGAGACTCTCGTCCGGCCAGTCCCGCAGCGGCGCTGGAGGTGGTGTGGACGGAGTACAGCGCCGCAGCGCGCGCCGCGGAACGCGCGTGCGCTCCTGCCGCACCGATCGCAACCCGCACCAGCAGCAGGAAGATGCGGCGATGCACTAGTAGACTCATCGTTGTGTCGCTTCTGCAGAACGTCTTTGCCTTCCCTCGCCGCACGTGAGCCTCGAGAGACACTGCCATTCCCCCTCATCTAGTACACCCCTCTTCGCCCCCTCCCTCACCGAACCGCACGACAGCCGCCGCCTCACAGCAACGCAGCAATCTTGCGCTCGACCTCCTCGGCCGACGCGACGCCCTCGAGCGAGACCTGCTTTTCGAGGCCGCGCTCTGCGCGAGCATAGGGGAGAGGGGAGTCAGTACAAGCTCGTGGAGTGGGAGTTCGCTTCGTTACTCGTCGGAATGGAAGCGGACGGCGAGACGAGCCGGTGCTGCGCGATGCGAGCGAGACGTCACGCTAGCACGCGAGCTCCAGCACCTGTATGCGCAGGTAACAGACGCCCTGCAGACGCCTCCTCCTGCGCAAAAGACGGGAAGCCCGCCTGCTCGTCGCCATCGCCCGGCCCTCGAGCTGCGCGACCGCCTCGAGAGGCTCTCGTCCCGCTCGCCGCCCCAAGCCTCCTCTCGCGCCTGATTGGGCCTGCCCGACGCACGCCCAGCCTGGCCCGCCCACGCACCGCAGCAGCCCCTCGAGACGCACGCGCGAGAGGAGGAAGGGCGACGCACCCAGCCGCACGAACGCCCTCGCGGGGGTACCGCGCGCCTCGCGGATGAGGATGGGGAGGTCGGGGTTCGCAGCCTTGACGGCGGGGTAGGCGCTGCGGATGAAGGCGCTGCTCGTGGTGCAGGCCGGGGCGAGGTGAGGTGCGGCGGGGGGCAAGCGGGGGAGGTCAGCGCGCCTGTCCGAGCACAGGGAGGAAGGGAGAGCGCACCGGACGCCCTCGCTCGCGGGAGACTGCTGGCAGCCGAAGAGGCGGAGCTCGCGGACAGCCTGGGGGAGAGCCTTGCGCAGGGCAGACATGGCGCCTTCTGTCGGGTCGGAGGGGGGTCTGGAGGGTGCTGGAGGGTCCTTGAAGGAGCGGCGAGGAGCGCAGGGAGCCGGGCGGAGAGCGAGCGAGGTGCGGACGACGGCGGCGAACGGGGACGAGGCGAAACGCCAGAGTCGAAGTACGGGCACCGTCAACTCGCTCAGACTGCAGCGAGACCTATCTCTCTGGCCATGCTACACTCTCACTGACTTGTACGGGCCCGCGCAGAAATAGCTGGTACACGTTGTGTTGCACATCCTCCCCCCGCTCACCCAGCCCGCGCCGCTCCCTCCCACTTCGCCGCTCATGCCGTCGCAGCCTTCGGCACCGGGCTGATAAGCGTGATGTTCTCGCCCTTGAGCAGTAGCCGGCCTGCAGTCATACATCCATCAGCACGGGGAACAAGAGCATGGAGGGGAAGGACGCCGCACCGAGACGCTCGCGGTCGCCCGCCTTCCGCGACTTGGTGTCCTTGACCCAGAACTCCTCGGCGTCGTCGAGGACGACGTTCATGAACTCGTCAAAGCCCTGCACGCGCGCACGCGGACGAGGAGGGGCGGGTCAGTCTCGCTAGCTGTAAGCGGGCGTAGGTGGGTCCGACGGCTGGGCGAGTTGGCCGGCTCGTCGAGAGCGCATCGCGGGCCCCGAGTTGAGAAGAGAGAGGGCAGGGACGCACGAGGATCTTGCCCTCGATCCGCTGCTCGACGTTGTCAAACAGCCACACCTGGACGCGGTTGCCCTGCTGCAGGTGCTTGAAGATGATGTTCTGCGGGCGCGCGGTTGTGCGGGCGGGAACGTGTGCGAGAGTGTGTGCGGTGGTTGGATGGAGCGCGAGCCGACGGTGTACGGGAGGCGAGGTGAGGAGGAGCGGGGAGGGCGATGGCGCGGCGGTGGGTGCGAGGCGGGGCGCGGTCGATACGTGTAATGCAAGCAGTGCGTAGAGGCAGGTACACGGTGCAGCGTAGCAGGCGCAGGCGGGGTGAGGTCGCGCGAGGAGATGAGGAGGGAAGAAGGGCGGGGAGGAGAGACGACGTGGTCAGCGGGCGCGCTGCAGGGCTGACAGAGTACATGAGAACGCACGATGGGCTGGACGAGGACGTTCTTGCTCATGATCGCTGCGGGTGGAGGGGCGTAGACGGGTGGGCGAGGCGAGGAGGAGGGGGAGGTGGGAAGACGCCGGACGAAGGCGCGGCGAGCTGGAGTGTGTTGCGGTGTGCGTGCGCGAGATGCTCGGAGTGCTCGCGAGTCTCTGGAGCGCGCAGCGAGAGGTCGGGCGAGCAGGACCTCCGCCTCGTCCTCGTCGCGCAGGTTGCCCTCGTCCACAACGGCCGCTCACGCTCTGCAGCCCTGAAGCGCTCGCATCGGCACTGGAGCTCTTATCTCGCCCCGTCCGTATGCTCACAGCTTCTCGCACGCTTCCCGGTCATGTCCTCGTCCTCCTCGCCGCGCCTCGCACTGCGCTCACTCGCAATATCACAGCCTCCCGCTCTTGCACAGTCACCCCACCGAGCTGCGCTTCATTCTCGCTTCCCTACGCTGTAGCTGGCGACGCGCTGCTGCAGTCGGCCGAGTTTGTGGCGAACCTCGCACCGGGGCGTGCTCTTCCTCCCCTCCCAACTCCTGCCTCGCAGCCTTTGCTGCTGCATCCCGCTCCGCAGGCTCGGCGTTGCCTATGGCTTGGCGCAACGGCGAGGCAGTGGACGAGATCGCCAACCTTGCGCCAATCCCCCAGCAACCCGTTCATCTACGAAGGAAACGTCTCCGCGAACCGACCACGCCAGCTAACAGGTCTCCTTCTTCGTGCTGGACGGTATGCCATTCCTTTCGACCTCGCGCACTCGGGCAAGTCGGGACGAAGCGAAGAAGCGAGGGAGCGTGCGCGGATAGCGAGCAGGAGGAGGAGGAAGAAGGGAGGGAGATGGCCTGTTCTTGCTCGCCTCGCAGCCGGCGCGCGGTTCCTCCTCGGCAAGGCTGACTGGTGCATGCACCGGCGAGGCGAGAAGGAGCGCGTCGCGCAGAGGACGGGAAGGACGGTCGGTCGGGGAGGCCACCCGCACGAGGCGGTATCGAGGCTCGAACTTCCTAAACACTGCACCTGACGAGGGCGTTTCGCTAGCTGCGACGGTTAGCCCCGCGGGGGCTGGCGGGCTAGGAGAGGGCCAACGAGGACGGGCCTGGGACGGGCCCGGCAACCGTTGGTAGGGGAGTCGCAGTCCGTCGGCACGCTCGAGTACGGGCAGAGCCGGCCGTCGGTAATGACCACGCAGCATTCTCGTGCTGATGCAGAAAGAGCCGGCGGGCAGAGCGCATCGACGGAGCGACGGGAGAGCAGGAGGAGGTCGACCTGGGGCGGATGGGCAGGAACGGCGCCGGAACCACGCACGAGCACTCACTCGTAGCGTAGTGTTGAAGGAGACGCAGCGAGCGGAGACCAAGTTGGAAGCGGAAGCGAGAGGTTGTCTCCTCCTCGACCTCTCGACGGTCCACCGGCCGCGCGTCTCTGCCCCCGCAAGGCTGCCACGCAGCGCAGAAGCACAGCAAGGATGCCACGCAGACGCTGTGCCTCTCTCGAAGACGCACAAATGCGCGGCGCCGTCGTGAAGATGTGCCCCCGAAGCAACCAGATCCGCGTTACGAGCGCAGAGTCCCCTACTTCTTCTTGTCGCCGCCGGTCTTCGTCTTGGCGACACCGCGGAACTGTACAGCAGGGCAGGAGGAGCGTCAGCGCGCGCAGGCGGGACGGGGGGAGGAGGAGGGCGACGGACCTTCTTCGAGCGGTTCTTGCGCTCCTTGCGGAGCTTGCGCCCGGTGCGCTCCTTCTTCTCGGCAAGGCCGAACTGCGCGGGGGCGCGGCGAGTGAGCATGCGCGTACGGTACGAGAAGACGGGCATTCGCTACGCACGCGGACGAGGCGGTATCGGGGCTCAAACTTAAGGGCACTGGTGGGCGCGTGTGAGCCGTAGAACGAAGGAGGAGGAGGAGGGACGTACTCCTTCGAGTCGTAGATCAGGGCAAAGCCGGTCGACTTTCCGCCACCGAACTGGGTGCGGAAGCCAAAGACGATGACCTGGTCCTTGGGGGCCTTGTACATCGCCGCAAGCTTGTCGCGGAGCTCGTCCTTGGAGACGTTGGCGCGCGTCGGGTGGAGGACGTCGACAACCATCTGCTTGCGCTGGAGCAAGCGGTTGGTGAGGAACTTGCGGGTGCGGATCGTCACGGCGCCGTTGGGGTCCTGCGAGGCGAGAAGAGCACATGGCGAGGTGGGGGAGACGAGAGGTGGGCGGTGGAGAGGCGGAGGGGCAAGGTGCGCGGAATGGTCAGCGCTCGGTCCCACTAGGCTCGTAGAAGTGTGCTGTGTGTGCTAAAGCACTCGGCGCGGGCGCGGCGGACGTCGTGCGTGGGCGAGCGCATCGAGCGCCACGGCGAGACGAGCGGCACCGCACTCCGTCGCCGCCAACCCGCCCTGCGCGTTTCGCCCGACCGGATTCGACGCCCTGTGCAACGCCTCTGCCCAGCTGCAGCGCCGGCACGTCCACGAGCGCGGCGGAGGGCAGCGGGCGAGTCGAGCACAGGACTTCTCGCCGCGCGACCGCGACCTCGCCCGACGCTCGAGCCGGTCCGCGCGCATCTCGGTGGCTCAGAACCGTCTCGGCAAGACGTCTGACGGGCAGCTCGAGGGTCCAGGCGGGGCGAGGGAGGCGGGGAGGTCGCGCTGCGGTCGACGTTTTGGACGGCGATGGCGCTGGAGGGGCGCTTGGAGGCGGTCGGGGCTGGCGGGGAGGGCAGGGCAGGGCGTGCAGCGGTGTGGAGACTGACCATGTTGGCGGCTAGGCGGCACTCAAGCGAGACTCGATGTACGAAGAGCAAGAGCGAGCCGCCGCGCCCGCGCCTTCCCTCCCCGCCGCGCGGCTCGCCTCGACGTTTGCGCGCCCAGCCTCTCGCCCAAGTTCCCTCTCTCCCTCACTCCACACACTCGCTCGCTCACCCGAGTCCTCGCTGCATTCTCACAACCGCGCTCACGCCTTCAACCACTCGCCTTCTACCAGCCACTCACGCCCTCCTGACTCTCCTCGCTCCACACGCCGCACCCTTTTCCTCTCAGATCGACCTCGTCGCCTCTCTCGACTCGCCTGTCCGTCTTGCGAGTGGCCGGGCTACTACCCGCGATCGTACCGTACCCCGTGCACGCACCCGCTACCGCCTCACGGGGCCGTGCTCGACTTGCTCGCCTACTCCATCTCGCGACCTTCATAGGCGGGACGCTGCGCCTGCTCGCTTCGGGCGGGCGCAGGGGACGACGTACACCTCACAAGAGCATCATGTGAGCATTCCCCCTCGTATCGAGCGTTCGCAGCGGCACCCCCCTCCCCTCCCTCATTCCCATCGACATGATGAGTTCTACAACCATCAGTTCTGCTACCGACGCCTCTTCGCAAAGGCAGTGCGGACACATAGACAACATACCAAAAAAAACAAACACTCTGATCCCCTAGGGACGAGATGGCGCCGCGCTGCACTCGCGCGTGAACCGAGTCGAGAACGAGGACTGACTTCCGCTGCTCCCGTCACGCAGATCCAGCCGCCATGCTGCCATACCACCCTTCGGGCACTCGTCTCCGCCGGAAGAAAGCAAGCGCTCAAGGCCACGCCTAGCCATCCGCCTTCCGCGCTCGCTCAGCCGCCCTCCGCCCACTCCGACTCGACCTCCGGCAGACTCCTCTCACAATCCCGCTTCCGCTCCTTTCGCTGTCTGAGCCGGCTCCGGCTATATGCTTCAAGCATCAACTGGCCAGTTTGGGAGCACCTGCGTCCGCAGCGAACCACTTATCGAGTTCGCCGCACCGCATTTGCTATTCGCCTCCGCAGGCATCCCTGTTCACCTGGCTTATCCTCGTCGTCTTGCTGGGAACCGCACCGTTGCGCACCGCCGCTTACAAACACTCGGCGTTCTCGCTGTCGCATTTGTTTGTCGTCTAGACAGACGTTGCTACTCCGCTCTATCAGAACAAGCTACGCTCAGGACGCACAAGGTCATCTCGTTGCTCCCTCCAAACGGCAAGTAGGCCCTGCGGCGGCCTCTGCGCCGCCCCGTCCCGCTCGCCTCGCGCTCCCTCTCAAGCCGTTCCTGGGATGCTCGCGCGCACGTACGCTGGCTACCTCTCTCGCCCCCAATCCTGCCGTCATGCGTGTGGACTAGGAACCGACGTGTATAGTCAGGGCGACCAGCTACGATCAACACCTCGCGCTCCGGTCGTGGCTGGGTACAACGCGAGGGGCGGCAGGAAGTGGCGCAGGGCAGGCCGGATCTGTACAGGGCGGAGGATGAGTGTACGGGCTACTGTATGTACGGAGCTACAGGAAGGCGTGTACGGGTCTAAGGGACGTCTAGTCTATGTACAGGGAGAGGGAGGAAATGCCCCGGCCCGGGCCCTCCTCGGCGGCGTCGAGTAGCCTCTCGCGCGCGCTCACAGCCGCACCGCGAACGCGCCCCCGTCGTCGTACCCCGTCGACGCGCCCGCGCCGCCGCGGCCGGTGAGGTACCACCTCCACCTCGCATCAACGCGGGCGAGACGCGCGGGCGCGAAGAGGCGCGAGAGGGCGAGGTACGCGAAGAGGACAAGGGAGAGGAGGAGGAGATCTGTCGCGCCGTGGCGAGGGGAGTGGTGCGGGGTGCGAGGGAACGCGAGGAGGAGGAGGCGGAGGGGAGGGGAGGGCGAGCGGAGGCAAGCGGGGGCCGAGGGGAACAAGATGCCGAGGGTGCGTGAGATCGGGTGCGGCGCGCGAATGCGGCGGTGGGCGACGGTATGTGCGCGGCGCGGACGACGGTGTGGTACGTGAGAGGACGGCGAGGGGCGAGAGGAGGGGGCAAGCCGAGGTCAGCGAGATGTCAACTTGGGGAAGCGGGCGGCAGAGCTCGCGCGGGCTCGAAACGCACGGACGAGGAGGCTTTCCCACTGCACGATGTGTGCGAGGTCAGTGCAACGTCTTGAGCGGGTGAAGAGCGAGGGAGGGGGGACGCACCGGCTCGAGCGTCTCGAAGAGCAGGCCGGCGTACCACACCTTTGTGCGCTCTGCTCGCCCCAGCTTGCGCGGAGCACGGTGCACGCGCTGCGGGAAGACGAGTGCACCCGGCGGGGGCTGTGTGCAGTGCGCAGGCGAGTCTGAGGCCTCGAGGCGCGGAGACGGTGCGACAGGGAGTGTCGGCGTGGCGGGCGGCGATGGCGGGAGGGAGCAGGGCCGTGGTCGGTAGGACGAGCGCGGAGACGGCATGCTGGCACAGTTGAAGTGATGAGGACGAAGGAAAGGAGTTGACCTCTCGCTCTCGCTCACGCCGATCTCCGACGAGATCGCGCGGCCGACCTGGACGGTGGCCGCGGGCGGGGCGATCCGCCTTTTCTGCACCCGAGCACTCTCGCGCAGGCTCGTACTCGGTGCCGAACGCAGTTCACGTTGCAACCCTGCGCGCTCTACCCTCCTCTCGCTCACGCGTCGACCCAGTCGATCCCGCCGAGGATGAGCGTCTTGCGCGGCAAACGCCCGGGCAACGGCGACAGGAGCGTGATCTTCTTCTTCTCCTTGTCGAGCGCCGAGCTGTGTACTCGTGCGTCAGCGGGCGGGGCAAGCGGCGAGAGAGGGAGAGAGGAGGACGCACACCCAGACGAACCCCATCACGGGGCCCTGGACGACCTTCTCCTGCCCGTCGCGCTCCTCCTCCGCCATCGGCACCGCCAGCACACGGTTCACGACCTCACTCGCAGCGCGCGGGCCCTCGAGGTCAACCTCGACGAGCTCCGTGTCCTTCGTGAGGCGCGTCGCACCGATCGGGAGCGCGGAGGACGGCGCGTGCGCGCCCGCCTGCTCGCCGACGCGGACGATGCGGATGTCGGAGAGCTTGACAATGATGCTGAAGGGCGAGAGGAGGCCCTGTGTGAGAGCCGGACCGCCGTAGAAGTACGAACGCGTCTGCAGCGCTTGCAAACGCGCGAGCGTCGACAGGTCCAGGTCCGAAGCCTGCGGGAGGTGACAGTGCGTGAGCGATGAGTACCAGTGGAAATGGAGGGAAAGGCGAAGGGCGAGGTGAAGGACGCGCGAGACGCACCCCGTCGGATTTCGGTACGCGCACGACCGTCACCGTCTTGTTCGTGTTCATCAGCTTGGTCATCTCGACATACGACCGCTCCGAGCCGACGACGAGGAGGACGTTGACTGCAGATGAGGATCTGTGTGAGCGAGACTAGTACAGTGCGAGAAGCCCACCCGGCAGTATCTAGCGACCCTGACAGGCGAGCCCGGAGAGGACAGCCTGAGCTCACTCTCGAACGCCCGCACCGCCGCTTTGATCCGCTCCCACCCTCCGCCCTTCTTCTCCGCCCACTCGCCCGGCGTGTCGACCATCCACCCCGCCTTCCAGCTCTCGACGCCCGCAGCGTCGACCTTGCGCTTCGCAGCGTCCGCGACGCTCTGCATCAGGAGCTCGTAGTGCGGCAGGTTCGTCGACGACGAGAGGTGCCCCGCGAAGAAGACGAGCGGATCGACGAGCGGCGCGTACGCATCGACGTTCACCGGCGGGTGGAACGGCGGGGACGCGTCCCCGCCTGCGGAGGTCGACGCCGATGGCGCGGGGAAGGGCACGGGCGGGCCGGACGAGAAGCTCGTCCCGAGGGGCGCGGCGGGCGTCGTCGTCGGGAGGAGCGCGCTCGTGCTCGCGAGCCCGATCGTCCCCGGCATGGTCCAGTGCCCTTCGCTCGGGTCGAGGTTGACGAGCGTGATGCCGCTGGGCGCGCGCGCTGCGCCGCAGACGGCGCGCTCGGCGCGGTTGCGCCAATTCGCGAGCATCTTGACGAGCGTAGACTTGCCTGCGCCGCGCTCGCCAACGACGAGGACGCGTGGGGGCGCGACCTCGTCGTCGGGTTGGGAGAGGTCGCGCGTGAGGGCGAACGAAGAGGTGCGGGCGAGGAGGCGGAGGCGTGAGAGGGCGAGGTGCAGGTTGAAGTAGGTTGGGAGGGCGGATTCGGACGCGACGTAGACCGAGTCGAGATTCCCTGTTACGTACAGTGGGCAGGACGCGGTGTCAGTCTCGCGAGCTCCGCAGGCGCAGGAAGAGATGCTGGGCGTAACAGCGTGTCGAGGCAGGAAGCGAGGGATGTGTGGACGAGCGGGATGGCCGAGTGAGGGGGCGCCTTGCGGCGTGCGGCGGGTCAAGCTCGCGTGCTAAGATGTCGCACAGCTTCCGATGTGCGTAGGAACGCAGCAAACACAGCGGGAGTCGCGCTCGCCCTCCCACAACGCGCGAGACGAGATGCATTCCACCTGAGTCTCCCGCAGCGCGCAGGGCCTCCGATGCCGCTCGACATCCCCGTGTCCCCCCGTCAGCCTGTTCAAGCGCAACCGCGTGGCCTCCAAGGGGTGGGAAGGGAGGAAGGGGAGAGGGACTCATCTCGACTTCGGCGCCCTCGCCGTTTACGCCAGGGGCCCAGACTGCGCCGCGCTGCTCGTGGCTGAATCCGTAGCTCGCGCCACGGACGAGCTCAGCGCCGAAGACCTCTGCGTAGCCCGCGACGAGGCGGACGGCGAGGGCGTCGGTGGGGGACTCGAGCTCGAAGCGCAGCTCGTGTGTGGGTGGGATCGAGAAGCGACGGGGTTGGTAGTGCTGCGAGGCCATCCTGGATGCAGCTGAGAGTCCTCTCGTGGGACGGGCGCGGTCCGCTCGTTGTGAGAGGAGGGAGAGCCGCGTCCCCCTCTTGCTGGCCATCCGCTTCTCCCGCACGGCGAGCAGTACTGCTGCCCAGCGTCCTCGACCTCCGTTCATACACCTGGGTATGCACCGAGGGGGCCACCAGAGCGAGAGGCTGACCGCCTCGTCCTCCTCCGCGCGTCCTCGGAGCCGTCGGGATGTGCGGACGGCGAGAAGCCCGCGCGATTGCTTCTGCGCGAGTGCTGCGGACGCTGTTAGTAAAGATGGATCCGCCGGGAGTGGGCGCGAGGAGATGCTGGAGCCCTTGTCGGAAGTCGGACATGACGGTGGTCGAAAAGCAGCGAGTTCGCCGAATCGACGGGTGCGGGATTGGTGCTCGTTGTCCTCCTACCACTCGCCTGCGCCTGTCCCACCCACAGCTGCAAGCACCGAGAGACCGCCGCCGCACCCTTCGCAACCCGTTCTCGTGAGCGAGCACCCCGCCTCGTCGCGCTCTCTCTCGCCCCGCTCGCGACGCTGACCTTTCTCCGCCCTCCTTTGCAGCTCTCCCACCCACACAAGCCTCTCTGTGCGTCCTACCTCTCTGCCCGTGCGCGTGCCGAACAAGAAGCGCTGACCCGCGCCTCTCGCCCCGCCCGCAGCCATCATGTGCGCCTCGTCCTCCCCCGCATCGCCCTCTTCTCGCTCAGCGCTGCTACCAGGCGTCGTGTACTGACGATAGCTCGTCGATTCCGTCTGCCCCTGCCCCTGCGATGCCGTCTTCGCGCTCGCCGTCGTTGCCGTCTTTCCGCCACTCGCAGGTCCTACACCGGTGACGGTGTCGCCCAGACGGAGGCCGTCGCTGCGGCCGTCCGCAAGCTCCCCACCAACGCCAAGCTCCAGCAGCTCGAGGGCTTCACGACGCGCTACCCGCTCGACGGCGACAAGCACGTCTCGGTCTTCTCGCAGGCCCCGGTCGACAACCTCGACACGAGCATGCGCGCCGGCCCCCGCGGCCCGACGAGCATCGACGACCCCGTCGCGCGCGAGCGCATCTCGCACTTCGACCACGAGCGCATCCCCGAGCGCGTCGTCCACGCGCGCGGCGCCGGCGCGCACGGCTTCTTCAAGCTGCACACCTCGCTCGCCGACGTCACCTGCGCCAAAGTTCTCACCGAGGTCGGCGTCGAGACGCCTGTCTTCGTGCGCTTCTCGACCGTGCTCGGCCAGAACGGCGCCGCCGAGACGGCGCGCGAGGTTCGCGGCTTCGCTACGAAATTTTACTCGAGTGAGGGGAATTGGGACATCGTGGGCAACAACATCCCGGTACGTGGCGTCCACGGAGCTCCTGGGAGGCTAGGAGCTCGAAAAACTCGCGATTTTTCGACCCGGGAGGCCATCGCTGACCTCAAATCCGAATTCCTCTCGTCCCTGCTCCCCTCAACCCCTCTTTCCTTGCTCCCCTTCATCCTCACCGCGCCGTTGATGTCTCCGCCGCATCGTCGCGCCACGATTTGCGCGACAACAGGTCTTCTTCGTGCAGGATGGCATCAAGTTCGTCGACCTCGTGCACTCGGGCAAGCCCGAGCCGCAGCTGCACATCCCGCAGGCCCAGACGGCGCACGACTCGTTCTGGGACTGGATCAGTCTCGTCCCGGAGTCGGTCTTCATGAGCCTGTTCACGCTCTCCGACTACACCATCCCGCGCTCGTACCGCATGCTCAAGGGTTTCGGCGTCAACACGTTCGTCCTCGTCAACGCTGAGGGCAAGCGCACCTTTGTCAAGTGAGTCTGCCGTTCATTTCGTTCGCGGAAGGCATGAGGAACGCGTTCTCGACTTGCCCCCTCCCCACTCCGCCGTCCCCTTCCTCTTGCCCTCCCTCGTTCCTCCGTGTCTTTTCGCGTCGAGTCGCTTCCTCGCACAGACTCCGCCACGCCCTTGTATGCACCCGCTAACCCCGCCCCGCCGCCCGCAGGTACCACTGGCGCCCGCACCTCGGTCAGCACGCGCTCGTGGGACGAGTGCATGAAGCTCGGCGGCCAGGACCCCGACTTCCTCCGTCGGTACGCACACTTTCCACTCGCAGCCACAGAGCGGAGACTGACTCGACCTCGCCGCCCACAGCGACCTCGCCGACGCGATCGAGGCTGGCTCGTACCCCAAGTACGAGCTCGGCGTGCAGCTCATGACGGAGGAGCAGGAGCTCGGCTTCGACTTCGACATCCTCGACTGCACCAAGCTCGTCCCCGAGGAGCTCGTCCCCATCAAGTGGGTCGGCACCATGACGCTCAACCGCAACCCGACCAACTACTTCGCCGAGACGGAGCAGGTCGCGTTCTGCACGTCCAACATCGTCCCTGGCATGGACTACAGCAACGACCCGATGCTCCAGCTCCGCAACTTCTCGTACTTCGACACGCAGATCTCGCGTCTTGGCGGCGTCAACTTCCCGCAGCTCCCGATCAACCGGTCGGTCTGCCCCTTCATCTCGACCATCCGCGACGGCCAGCACCAGGGCGTTATCCGTGCCGGTGCGTAGCTGCCGTCTTCCTCGCCTCGCGCGAGCGCACCCCGACGATGACCCTCTCCTTCTCGCTCACGCGCTCGCAGGCCCGAACTACTACCCCAACAAGTACTCGACGCCGAACGCGGCGACCGAGCACGGCAAGGGCCAGAACTACGCGCACAGCCAGGCTGCCGTGGCGGAGGCGACCAAGGTCAAGCCGGGCCACCTCACTTTCGCGCCGTACCAGGTCGAGGGCACGCGCGGCAAGATCCGCCCTGCGCGCTTCGACAACCACTACGACCAGTGCGTCTCTCTTTCTCTACTCGCTGCTCGCGGCGAATCCGTCGCCCGGCGGCTGTCCTCTCGCGCGACGAGCCGGCGTTGACCTTCTCAACTCGACTTTGCAGGGCGCAGCTCTTCTGGAACTCCATGAGCGAGACCGAGAAGGGCCACATCATCGACGCGGCCATCTTCGAGCTCGGCCGCTGCGACGACCGCGACATCCAGGTCCGCAACATCATGCGCTGGAACAACGTCGACCACCAGCTCGCGCTCGCGGTCGCCGCTGCGTTCGACATCGAGGTCCCCGAGCCCGAGATTCAGAACCACGGTCGCAAGACCGACGGCGAGAACCCGCTGTCGCTCCTCTCGCCCAACAACCCGAGCAGCGCGACCGGCCGCCGCGTCGCCATCTTCGCCCTCGACGGCTTCGACAGCATGCAGGTCTCGGGCATGGTCGCCGCCGTTGGCGCGCTCGGCTCGATCCCCAACATCATCGGCTCGCGCAAGGGCCCGTGCTAGTGCGTCTCATCCCGTCCGCCGTCGTGGGAGGGAGTCCTGCTGACCTCTCCTCTTCTCCCCCCGCAGCCCGCGCGGCACCAAGCGCGGCGACTCGAAGGCCAAGGGCGTCATCGACTCGAACTTCACGCTCGAGAGCGGTCGCTCGACTCTCTTCGACGCCATCTTCATCCCGGACGGCGACGAGACGTTCGTCAAGGAGCTCTCGACTGGCCGCGGCCTTCACTGGATCCGCGAGTCGTGCGTCTCCCCTCTCTCGTCTCCACGTTGTGCACGACGCTCACATGTATCCGCCCGCCCACAGCTACGCGCACTTCAAGACCATCGCCGCCGTCGGCGCGGCCGTCCCCGTCTTCGCGCACAAGGCGCTTCCAGGCATCACCGACTACAAGGCGGACCTCTCCGAGGCGTACTCGTCGAAGAACGGCGTCGTCCTCGCGGAGAACCTCCCGACGTCCGAGTCGAGCCTTTGGGAGAAGGCGACCGGCGCGGCCGATCTCGGCGGGTTCGGCAAGGCGTTCGTGGACGCGAGCGCCAAGCACCGCCACTGGGACCGCGACATCTCGACCGTCGCGTACTAGGCGGGTGCTGCGCCGCGTGCGGGGACGGAGGAGCGCTTGATGGGAGGAGTCGACGAGGCTTTGCTTGATCCCCTCTCGCTTGATTTACCCCATTCGCCTTCCTCACTTGATGTACATACCTTAGGATGAAACAAGCTCAGTGTCTAGCTTCATATCGTGCCGCGAGAGACGAGAGTGGTATACGCGTCTACCAGGAGTCCACCGCTGAAGAAGCGGCCGGCATGGAGGGCAAGCTGCGTTGGCCTGCGAGTTGCCGGGAACGAGCGCCGCGCCGAGCATCTGCGCGAGCTGTTGCACGTCCGTCTTGAAGCCCGTGATGGCGTAGATGACGCAGACGAAGGCTGAGGGCGAGACGGTGAGAGGAAGTCAGCCCCACTCACTCAGGAAATCGGCGAGAGCGGAGCGTACGGAACATGAAGAACGCGAGGAGAATGGCGACGATGAGCGCCCACCAAGGGAGCTGCGAGTGGCCGGTGTCTGCGAGGAGAAGCGAGTTAGGAAGGTCGACCCGAGGAGGGGGAGGAGGGGTTTCTCAGCGGAAACGTACAGCAGGTGGCCATCGCCATGGCGAACGACGCCAGGATGATGCCGTCGTAGACGCACATCGGGACCTCCTTGTAGACGAGCATCTTCTGGTAGTGCGGGTTGTCGATGGTGCGGGTGCGGAAGCCCTTGATGGCGTTGAGAATGGGCCGCCAATACCAAATGGCGACGTGGGTAAGTGTCGCCCCGATAGCCAGGTTGCAGCCCGTGTAGTATGCCGCGTTTTATGCTGCATACCACGGAATTCCCTGGATCTCGAGGGCGGTTTCGTTGAGCGAGTAGTCGGAGTTGAGGATCGCCAGCTGGTCGTACTAGGTGCCGTTCTCGTAGAAGAGCTGCTGCGAGAGGAACGGGAAGGCCTGGGCATTCCACGCGTTGGTGTGGTACGTCGAGGTGAAGAGGATGATGCAGAGGGCGACGCTGCGGCAGGACATGATGGTCAGCTCAGCGTCCCCGCGCGCGCGACAGCGGATGGTCGAGACGTACCCAATGTACTGCGAGACCTGGGTGGTGAACGACGTGAAGAGGGCGCCGAGGGAACCGCCGCCGGAGCCGATGTAGTTCTGCGAGACGAGGCGGGTGAAGGTCAGTCTCGTTCCAGCGTGACGGCAGCGATGGAAAGCAGCTCACCCAGTCGAAGCACAAGCTGAACATGCCTAGGCCCTCGTTGCCGTTGGACCCGCCGAAGATGCGGGTGAACCACGCCGAGTCCCGCTTGGCCAGGCAGAAGATCGAGACGCCGGTGAGGGTCGGCGCGACGAACTCGGGGATCCACTCCCAGCGAAATGCGCGCAGAGGGCGGATCATGGGCCGGGGCATTCTTACGTGAGGGAAAGAGGAGGAGTGCGTTCGCGCAGCCAGGAAGTCGCCCGCTCGCCCTTCGCAAGGGGTCGCCTCGAAACGGATTGCACAGCGCCGAAGACCCTCTAAGCCCGAGTACCTTCGTGATCTACCCTTCTCCGACCCCTCATCGTCTAGCACTTGAGCTTCCCGCACCAGTTCCCCCTCGCGACCTTGCCGGACGTGGGCGAAGCCTCGCCATGCTCCTTGTAGAGCGTCCACGAGTTGATCACGCTCGAGTTGCGCGACGCGATGAGCTCGTAGCTCGCGTGCGTGCGGTTGTTGAACGTGAGGCGGCCCCAGGTGAACTCCCTGCACGCGCGAAGGCAAGAGGCTGAGCTAGCGGGAAAGGGTGAGCGGGAGGCACGACGCACTGGTCGTTGGCAAAGAGCGTGCCGTTAATGCGCTCGTCGCTATCAAAGTCGTCGAGACCCTGCGGGGGAACGACGGATCAGTGCGATGCCCGTACTAACCCAGAGACGACGCGTGAAGAAGAGCGAGAACGCACGTCGTAGTGACCCGCGGCGCCGTTGAGCAGGAGGAGCGGTGCACGCGGGTTGTTGAGACCGTTCGCGTCGAGCGTACCGTTATACCTGCGGGCGAATCAGCGGGATCAGCCTTTCTCAGCGCAAGAGACGCGAGGGGCGAACGCACTGGGGCGTGAAGAGCTCGTAGGTGTGCACGTGGCCGAATTGGGCAATGTCAACCTGGTAGAGCGAGCGCGAGAGAGAAGTGCACGGGGAGCGGGTCAGTCCGCTGCCGGAAGGGGGGAGGATGGAGGAAGGAAGTGCACCTCGTTATCGTAGAGGATCTTCTCGAAAGCCTGCTGCCACGCCGGGTAGCCCGTCCCCGCAGGCTCCATGTTCGTCACCCACGGGCGGTGGATCATCGCGACGACCCAGGGCGTCTTCGCGCGGTCGACAGCGGCGAGGTCTTTCTTGAGCCAGTCGACCTGCTCGTTCGGGTACGCGCCGAACGGCCCGTTGTGGTTGTTCGTCGAGTTCTCGATGCTGCGGGGAGCAGGTGTCAGCGATGGAAGCGAGTGAAGGGGAGGATGGGGCGCACGGGCCCGTCAAGCCCTCGCCAAGGTCCGTCTCCGAGGTGAGCGAGACGAAGTGGACCATGCCGTTGTCGTATGAGTACCTGCGCACGCACGTGACTCCTTGAGCTATCGAGCTCCGGTGCATGAGCTCCCTGCGCACCAGAAGTTCCCTCGGCCGTTGGACTCGTACGACGGCATCCTGCGGACGGCAAGCGGGGTCAGCGAAGGTGCGGAGAGGGTATAGCTGGGCAAGGCCACATACTTATAGTGCTCGGTGTAGAACGTGAAGTTGGTCTGACTGCGGCCAGGACGAGCGAGGTTAGTGAGCGATGTGCGAGAAGGGAGGGAAATGGGGAGGAGGACTGGCGCACCCCGGCAAGCACCAGTCGTCAGTGTAGGTGATGTCGGCGCGCTTATCGGTTACGCCACCGTTGTCGCAGTTTGCCTGTGACAGACGAGCAGGGCGAGAGGAGAAAAGAAGCCGGGAGCGGAGGGGAAGGCAAGGAGCGACCTGGTTAGTTTACGTTCGCGCGCCGGCAGCAGCGAGAGACGGCAGCGCACCTCGTGATTGCCAGGCGAGACCATCCTGCGCGTGTGCGAGCCGCTTGGTCGTCAGCGTCCGGGCGCGGAAAGGCCGAGCGGGACGTACCAAGGGCGCTCGGCGGTGATGGGGCGCATCTGGTCGAAGAATTGCTCGCTCATGCACTCGTCTGCTCCAAAATGCATGTGAGGAGGACTCACAAACCCCATGTAGGGGAAGGAGGGGCGCAAGGGCGGGAGAGAGGACGGGAACGCACAGTGATCCGCGACATCCTGCCTCGTCGGCTGCGTCGTCGAGTTGTCCTCGCCCCACAGCCCCTGCACAAACTGTTTCAAAGAATAGTCGGCGTACCCGATGTCGCCCACGTGCACCATAAACTCGTACGTGTCCTTGAGCGCGAGCATCGACTGGATCGTGTTCGTCTCGCCGGGCTCGAGCGTCGCGTGCGCCGAGCCGCCGAAGGGCCCCGTAGCGGTCGAGAGGCCGTCCTCGCCCATAAGGCCGAGGTCGCCGAACGTCGCGATCGTGAGCGGGCTTTCGTCGCCGGGGCGCGCGCCGTGCGGAACTTGAAGGTCGGGAGGTACGACGCCTCGTAGCCGTTTGTGCCCGAGACCTTGTAGTAGTACTGCGTGCCAGGCTTGAGGCCGGTGAGCTTGACTGGGAGCCGAGGAGGAGGCGTTCAGCGATGTCTAGGGAAAGTGGTAAGCGAGGCAGGGCGACGAGCGGAAAGCCAGCGCGACGAGCGGAAAGGCAGGGCGAGCGCACCGTGGTTGTTGTAGGTGCGTGACGTCGGGTAGGTCGACGAGAGATCGCTGCTGACAACTTGGTCAAGCTTGTCGGGTGAAGTGCCGTCTGCACAGGCGAGGGAGGCGAGGGAGGTCAGCCTTCTCGTCCCTCTCGTCTGGCCGGAGCGCACAACGCACACCACACCGTCGGCGCCTGCTGCTTCGTAAAGCTCGACCACGAGACGGTCATGCCGTCCGAGCCAGCGAACGCGAGTCGGTGCTGCAGCGGCTCGTCGAGGTTCTTGGGGATCGCGCCGGGGACTGCGCTCGCGCGGCGGGCTGTCAGCACCTGCGCCGATCCTAATGAGAGAGCAGACGCACCGTGCACGCCGTTGCCGAGGTCCGTGGTGCCGCACTGAAGCTCTGCGCGGCGGGCGTCGCGGCAAGGACGGAGGAGACGAGCCCGGCGGCGGCACCGGCTTTGAGGAGGGAGGCGATCATCGAGGCTCGTGTCCGAGGTGGACAGAGTGCAGGGAGAAGCACGAGCAAGGGAGAGGAGAGCGACAGAAGCGGGAGTTGCTCGAGCCGACGGAAGGAGGAGGCTGCGCAACTCGGCAGGTCGAGCTGATCTCGCACCACAGAGCCAATGAGAGGGCTGTACAGCACGCTAGCGCGGCGCGGGTTTAGCTGCGAGTTGGGACGAAGGGGAGGACGAGCGCACGTTCGCGAGAGACCACGTTTGGGGTGGGTGGAGGTGAGGCGGCCTGCGGCCGGACGAGATAGGCTGCTCTATAGGGTCTGGCGGGTACGTGCAGCCGTCTCGCAGCTCCGGCACCCACCCGCTGGGGCTGTGCGAGTGTGAGAAGACGGGTCGCGAGCAGGAGACTGATGAGGAGGGGAGCGGCTCGCAGCGGTGCGCGGGCCTTGTTGTGTGTTACGACCGCACATGTCAGCTGTGGGTGCGCTCGCGCAGCGGACGGAGCATGCGATGGGCGACGGTGCGATGCAAAGGATCCTCGGACCACGCGCTCGTCGAGCAGCACGAGACAAACTCGACTTCTCCTGCGGGAGGCGAGCGGACGCAGGGCAGGTATTGCACACACCCATCGCACCGACGCAGAGAGCTCAATGGCACGCAGAGCGGATCCCTCACCCCATCCTCAACCCGTCGCACCCTCCCGTTCCAGCAACCCTCCGCCCTCGCTCATCAACCGCGCAGCTGCTCCGAAACCTCCCACGACTCCATCCCCCACTCGTCCTCGACCGTGCGGCGGGCGATGCGCGTCTCGCGGCGCGGTGGACTCGCGGCGCCCGTCGCGCGCGTCGTGCCCACCTCGAAGGCAGACGGTGACCTGCCCAGGCGTATGGAGAGGATGCGGGTCGGGCGGAGGAGGAGGAAGAGCGTTCCGAGTGCGGGGCAGCGCGTCACGAGGCGCGAGAGGGTCGCAGAGGGGTTGCACTCGGTGAAGTGCCGGTCGGGGGCGACCTCGAAGTCGCAGAGGTGCAGTCGTTCGAGAGAGGGGAAGCGCTGGATGAAGTCGACGAGGCTGCGGAGCTCGCGCTGCGAGGGAGGTGAGAGTCAGTACACGAGCCTGTTTCGGAATGGAGCGCTCGAGAGGGACGGACGTGCTGGTGCAGCGGTGCCGTGCCGGCGAGCTTGAGCGAGACGACCGACTCGGAGGCGACTTCGCCGGGATGACTCGGATGCGGGAACGAAGCGATGTCGCGCAGGGAGAGCGTGTGCAGGGGAAAATGGCGGAGGAAAGGGAAGATGCTGAACGGGTCTCCCGGCGCTGGGATGTCGGTGTCGGGGTTGTAGCCGCGATACATGTGCGCCGACAGGCTCTCGAGCGGGCACGGCATGTCGAGGATGAGGTACTTCAGGGACCCTTGCACCTGCCGGGTGAGCGAGGTCAGCACAGTCTCCGAGGGGAGCCCCCTGGAAGCGGGAATGGACGGACCTCGCGAGTCCAAGCCCACTCGATGAAAGCCTCGAGCCAGCCTGCACCCGCGCCCTGCTCAAACGAGATCTCGAGGGTGTTGAGCGTGGCGAAGATGGAGAGGGCGTCAAGGAGGAGGTCCGGATGCGACGTCCACGAGACGTCCTCGAGGCGGAGAACGGTGAGCTCCGCCGGCGGCTGGACCTGGCGGATGAGCCCAACGTGATCGACGACTAGCTCACGCAGGCTCGCGTGCGCGCTGAGGTTGTCTTGCGTGCGGTTGTTACGGTCGTGGAACCCGAAGAGTCCGAGACGGCGGAGCGACGGAAGCGCGGCGAGAGCTTGGGAGAGGCCGGGCGCAGGGCTGTCCAGACAGAGGACAAGGCTCGTGAGGTTCGAGAAGGTGGGGAGGAGGCAGAAGAGGGTGGTAGGAAGGTAGAGGGACGGGATCTCGAGATGCTTGAGGAAGGTGCGCCAGTGCGGCACGCGGAGGAGGCCCGCGAGGGTACAGTCGAAGTGGTAGAGTTCGTTCGGGACGTGCGCACGGTCGTAAAGGGCGGGAAGGGCGCAGCGGAGCAAGCGGCGGTTCGACGGGAAGGGGGCCGCCGGAGGAGGAAGAGCGTGATCGCGGGCAGCTGTCCAGCCGCTGGGGACACAATCGCGCAGGATGGCCTGGATAAGTTCGTCGGGGAGATCCAGCAGGCCAAGCATCTCGCTCGACTCGAGGAGAGCGACGACGAGGTCGTGGTTCAGGGAGGAGCGAGCTGAGGACGGCGCGGTCTCGCTCTCGCCCAGTGCAGCAGGATGTCGGCGAGTGCAGCGCCCGCAGAGGCTGCGACCCAGACGCCCTTCTACCAGATCTACCGCCGCTCCGCGTCCGTCCACGGCCCCCCTCCCCCTCCCCTCCCCGCTGACCTCGCCCCTCCGCACGCTGCAGCCTCGGGACGGCGCTTGTAGAGGCACTCGATGAGCTCATCAACAGCGGGCACATCAACCCGCAGCTCGCCCTCATGACCCTCAACCAGGCGCGCCCTCCCCGCTGCTCTCTCGTCCTCATCACCCCCGCTGACTTCCCCCGCCCCGCGCAGTTCGACAAGTCGGCCAGCCAGGCCCTCCAGAAGGACGTCAAGGCAAAGGCAACCATCAAGGCCCAGATGCGCACCTACAATCACGTCATGGACGCAAGTCCACCTCGCGCCTCCGTCTGCGAGCGGAGCTGACCCCGGCACGCGACGCGCAGGTGTGGACCTTCATCCTCCAGAACCCGACATTCAAGCTCGAGAACAACAACGAGGTCCTCAACGTCCAGGGCAAGTGCCGCATCGTCGCGTGCAAGTCGGGCGACGCCCCGCCAAGTGACCTTGTCGCTCTCTCCTCTACCCGCCCCTCCTTGCCCGTCGAGGTACGCTGCTCCCTCCGCGCCCTGCGCCCAGAGCCACAACTCAGCGCCCGAGCACCCGCGCAGCGCAGCGTAGCGCGCCGTCCGCGCCCGCTCCGCCCTCTTTCTCCCCTTCGCCTGCTTCGCACGATAGACCACGAAACGCCAAAACCGCCTCCGCGGGCGCTGTACCCACTTACTGCTTGCCTGATCTGCGCCGTCGTTCCTTCCCCTCGCAGTGCTGTACTGTCCTCCTCTCTTCGCAATGTCACGCTCTGTTGCTTTCCCTCCCTTCCTCCCGAGAGCTGGCGGGGCATAGCGCGCAGGGCGCGATAGTGGTAGCATTCGAGTTAGGATCTACAACAAGCAGGTGAGTCGAGCGCGTCTATCCTCCGTCCCCCTCCGCCCTCCCTTCCACCAACCACCTCCTCACCGCCTCTCCTTGACGAGCCTCCTCCCCCCTCCCCCCGCCGCCCCGCCACTGACATGCGCCCCCTGCCCCTGCTGCTGCTGTCCAGGGGAACCTCCTCCACCTCCCGGTCCATGGGCGTACTGCTCCAAACTCGGCGGGGGCGCGTACCCCCCCTGCTGCGCCTGCTGGGTGGGGCGCGAGCCAGGGCGGTACCCCGACGGCTGGCGCGAGTCCCCGGCGGGGGCAGTTGCGCGTGCGAGGACGACCGCGGGGGAGGGGCGAACGCCTGCTGCTGCTGCTGCTGGGAGGGGTGCGGGCGCGGAGGGGAAGGTTGCTGTGCGGGGTGGTATGGCTGCTGCTGCGGAGGGGAGGGTGCGGGTGCGGGTACTGCTGCTGATGCTGTTGCGCGCAGTGCTGCTGCTGCTGCTGCGGAGGAGGTGGTGCATGCTGCTGAGGCGGGAGAAACCTCGGGTCGGGGTGCGCCTGCTGCTGCGGGTGGTGCGCCTGCGGGTACCCTGCTGCGCGGCGTGCGCCCCTCGCGACTCGGCGACGGCCCCCTCCCCGGCCCAGGCGCAGGCGCGACGAGGTTGCTCGAGCTCGCCGAGCGCGGGACGCCGCTCTGCATCTGCACGGGCGCGACCACGCGCATCGCCTTCTGCGGGCTCGGCGGGCGGCTCCTCGTCCCAGAGGGGCCCGCAGCGAGGCTGAGTCCGCCGCGCTCGGCAGCGCCGACGATCTCGTCGTCGAGGACGACGAGCGCGCCGCAGACGACGAGCCACTCGACTGCGTCCTCGTTCCCGGGGCCGAGGGACGCCCACACGGCTTCTCCTCGTCCGTCTGCCCCGTGATGGACAGGCGCGTGCCGCCCCGCCTTCGGGCCCGTTCTGCGCGATGCGGCCAAACTCGACCCGCTTAGGCGGGATCAGGTGTCCGGCGTAGCTGCGCGCGGGCACGTCAGCTCGGGACTGACAGAGAGAGAGACGAGCGCGCACGCGAAGTAGAAGAGCGACCAGTACGGCGCGTTCGGGTTGGGCTTCGAGATCTGGAACAGCGGCTGGTCCTCGCCGGGCATCTCCGGATTCGGGAGGAGGATCTTGTATATGGGGTTCTGCGTGCGCGCCCTCTCTGGTCAGTCAGCTGCCCCTGCGCCACACCGGGAGAGGGAGAGAAGCGCGAGTGCGCACCTGGATCCCAGTCTGGACGACCTTCCACCCCAGCCCCCTGCTCGCCTCGCACCTGACATGCCCTCCCCCTCCGCTCCCGTGGCTCGCGGAGCTCGCGCCCCCCGACGCGTGCCGCAGCGAGCCGGAGCGGTCGGGCGGGTAGAGCTTGGCGACGCAGAGGTCGCCGGCGGCGGAGGGCGTGAGGAGGTAGTTCTCGGTGTTGGTGTTCTGCGCGAGCGTAGGCGGGTCAGCTCGCATTCCACGGTGCGAGAGAAGATGCGCACTGTGTGCAGGTAGGTGTCTGCGAGGAGGAGGCGGGTCAGCACCTCAACCTCGAGGAGGACGGAGCAAGCACGACGCACACAGCACCTGCTGCGGCCGTCCGTGCGGCGTAACGATCAGTGTCGGGAGGTGATCCGGCACGGGCGGGTGGTGCGGCGAGGTGTAGATCCCGTAGACGGCTGCGCACGGCGAGAAGGAGGGGCGTGAGCGCGGCGAGGGAAGAGGGCGAGCGCGCGGACGCACCTGACATGCCGGCGCTTCACAGTGAGGTTTACGAGACTAGGGCGAGAGATTGGAGGCGCTCGAGGGGCGCACGACGCGCTGTGCGTGGCTGGCGAGGCGGTGCGGATTCCGGGGTCGGGCGGTGGTGGAGCGAAACGAGCGGCCTGCGCTGCTTGCTCTCGCGAGTGCGTGTGTTGCTCGTGACGGCCGGACCGACGATCGAGCGGGAACGAGCGACAAGGAGCGAGGGGACGGAGGGCGAGTCCAGGAGATGGCGCGCGGGCGGCGAGCAGGAGATCAGCCGCAGGGGCCTCCTCGACGATGCGCAGCGCGCCTCTGGCTGACATCAGAGGACAGCACAGCGTCGGCCAGCTCGAGTGTAGCAGCGCACATGTAAAAGCCCGCGCGGCGAAGCGCGTGAAAGCGCCCGAAAGCTGCCCACTTCGCTCGCCCACTCGCACGCAGGAAGCGAATGAGCTTATAAGGGGGCACAGCTAGGGCTACGAGGGCGAAAGCGAAAAGAGGAGGAAGGGGGGGTGGGGGGAGGGTCATGAACAGCGGGGAAGGAGGAAGCGGAGGGCGAGTGTTCACTAGGAACGAGTGACGGGGGAGCCCGGAGCGCGCGGCGCTCGACGGGCGAATACGGGGTACTGCTAGGGTGACGGAGAGGAGACGAGAGATGGTTGCGAGGATGCGAGGATAGAAGAGAGGAGGAGGAGAGAGAGAGAGGGGGGACCGTCGACAGCCCGAACCGCCGACACCAACACGCGCGCGCCGCCACAAAACCGCAGCCAGCCAACCGCCTCTAGAACCCGCCGAGCGAGTCGGTCGAGTGGAAGAGGTCCTGGCGCGTCCACTTGCCGAGCGCGCACAGCCCAAACTTCTTCTTGCGCTCGGCGCAGCGCCGCTCGCGCTCGGCCTGCTGCTCCTCGGGCGACGCGCCCGCTTCCGTAACGCTGCCCTCGGGGCTGCTCGAGCGTGGGCCCGCAGCGCCGGCGGCGAGGTCCTCGGAGGACGAGGCCTCGTCGGACGAGTCGGACCGCGAGAGCGACGGCACGTCGCCGGCCAGGTGCGCCTCGTCGCTCTCCGCCGAGTCGTCGACCATGACGTACTCGCCGTCGCCGTCCACGCCGTGGTCGATCGCGTCGAACTCGGCGTCCTCGTCGACCTCGTCGAGCGCCTCGGGGATGTCGAGCGTGCGGCTGCAGCTGGACGCCGAGCGCGCCGCACGGCGGCGTCGTCGCGGGAAGGCGGGGTCGTCGCGCTCCTCGCCGACAAAGTACGCGCCCTCGATGAGGCCATGCACGCCCTCGACGGGGTTCTCCATCGCGGGCGCGTGCTTGGGGAGGCGCGCGCCCGCGCCCGCCGCGGCGGCCTGCGCGGCCTTCTCGCGCGCCTGGCACTGGACCCACTCGCCGTCGTCGTCGTCGTTCTTGCAGCGCTTGATCTCGAGGCTCTGCGCCTCGCACGTCGGCACGATCGGCGACCGGTCGTACTCGGTCGTCGAGTGCGTCGGGAACACGCTCGCGTTGGTGCAGCGCGCGAACCGGACCGACTTGGACGTCGACGAGCGCCGCGAGACGGGGCGCGACACGGGCGGGGAGGTGCACGGCGAGGAAGGGACGGTGCTGCGCGGGAGAGCGAGGTCAGCAGCCGCCGCGGCTAGCCCCGGACCTTCGGAGGGTCCGAGCGAAGGGGAGGATGAGCGCGACGCACCTAGAGGGCGAGGACGGGGCGCAGAGGATCGACTTGAGCGGGCACACGGGCGAGGGCGCGGCGGTCGTGAGGGTCGAGGTCGACACGGTCGCGAACGAGGAGCACGAGTCGGACGAGGGGAGGACGAACGCGCCAAAGTAGGACGCGGTCGCGTCTACGCTCAGGTTCGACAGGTGGTGGTGCTCCTCAGGCTGCGGCGCGGACGAGTCGGGGGACCGGTTGCGCTGGCGCTTGCTGGGCGAGCCGACGTCGAGCGGGTTCGGCGACGGCGCGTGATGGTGCAAGGGGGCGGCGGCGACAGGACCGGAAGTCCCGACGCCGCCGCACGACGGGCTACCACCGACCGAGAGGCCGGCGCTGTAGCCCCGCATGTGGAGGTAGGACGAGAAGGAGCACGACATGGGGTGATGGCCGTGCAGGAGCGGGTGAAGAGGAGGTTGGGTTCGGGTCGGAAGCGGTTGCGCCGGGGTGGGATGGGCGGGGATGCTGGAGGGAGGTGTGTGTGGGTGTGTGCCTGCTACGACTGGGTTGCAGCTGGTGGTCCCGGGGGATGATGGGGGGTTGTCGCGGGGTCTACTGGAGGTCGGCCATCAGGGCGGAGGAGGGGGAGGGAGGAGCGGTGGTAGGGTGGGAGTGATGTGCCGAGTGCTGCTGATGCGGTCGAGCGGCCTGCATGCGCACAAGAGCGCGAGACGTGAGCGTCGAGGTCGCGCCGTCGAATGGGACGCGGCCTGGCGGCGGCGAGGGCTGACGGCAGAGGGTGCACTCACCAGAGGGCGCTGCGGTTGCTTCGAGCGGGACGAGACGGGTGGTCTACCAGACGCGGAGGTGCACGCGCGGGCGGTGCGCGGGCGTGGCGAGCAGCGGGGCGGGGGGCGCTGAGCGGGCGAGCGGAGCGGGAGGGGTGTCGGCGTGCGCAGGGGGCGCAGCCTGGTGACGGGGAGGGATCGCGTGTGGGGTGGGGGGGGATGCCTGCGCTGCTCCACTCGCTGTCTGCCTGTCTTGTCGGTGGGAGGATGCAGCGAGAAGCGGGCGCGCTCGTTTCCGGGGGGGTCGCCCCCTCCGCCCCTCCGCGACCGACGCTCGCTCTGTTTTTCCCTCTCGCGCGTCCCACAACTGCGCCTCTGTCCTCTCCCTTCATGCTTGCATTGCAACGCTCTGTCCTGCACGGAAGACTCCCCTCCTTCCCGCTCCTCCCCTTGACTCAGCTTCGCGCCCCTCTTCCGACGCTCCTGCTCCCGCAGCCCATCCAGCTGTTCTTCTTTGCACGCAGAGGCTCGGCCGCACCGCCCAGCCGGCTCACCAACCCGCGCGCCCGCAAGCCCCGCTCGGTGACGTCCCCTCCCCCGCTGTCCGCTCCTCTTCCCGCTTTGCGCCGAAGCTCGAGCAACCCCCGATCCTACGAGCCCGTGTTCTGACGCTGCTGCAAAAGAAGAAGACGACAGGAAGCGCAGCGCAGCGCTCCAGGCGCGCGGTGGCGAGGTGCCGCCGAAGAGGCGAGACTTGCCGCGCGCGGGAGGCGTTTCGTTCGCGACGGGGTGCTTCGTCCGCGAGCGAGTGCGCGGGAAATGGACAGGCGCGACGGGCGAGGTGGGTTGGCGTGGGCGGGCGGAGGCGGGACTCGGGAGGTGGGAGATGGGTGGACGCAATCGCGGGAGGGCGAGGAGGAGGTCAGTTGGAGTTGCGAAGGTCAACATCTGCGGAGGCGGCGTGCTGCTTCTGTTGGATGGAAGCGGGCGGTTGCGTACAGCAGCAAAGGAACAGTGCATTGACGGACTCGAGCAGCGAGCGCAGAGCGGGCGGGCAGTGCAGGAGAGCCAGCGGACGAGCAAAAGCGCGAAATCGGAGCGGACTGCGCGAGATGCGATTCTTTGCGGTTGCTCGTCCTACCCGTCTATCCCCACCGGCACTCCGCTACACCCACCTCCCCGCCCCGGCCCACTCGGCCCTCTTCCCCTCCCTGACGCCCCACCTCGCGCCCGCTCCCCTCCCAAGCCCCGTCCCGCCCGTCCCCGTCGCATTCAGCTCCTCGACGACGCTGTCCGCCACGCTCGAGAGGAACCACCTCGCGGCGGCGGAGCGCAGCGCGTGCAGCTGCGGGAGGAGCGCGAGCGAGACGCTGTCGCCCAGAGAGTCGCCGCGGCGGGAGGCGTCCTGCGCGGGCGGGCGGGGTGGGTTAGTGCGGTGCGGGATGGAAAGGGAGGAAAGCGGAGGGGGACGTACGGCGAGCTGTTGCCAGAAGCTCTTCTGAATGGGGAAGCGCTTGAGGGTGACTGCATCACGCGAGCGCGGCAAGCATCAGCACTTTGTCAGACGAACGCAAAGCGCGGCGACGCACCATCGAGTGCGAGCGCAAGTTCGCCGTTGTCCGCCTGCACGAACTTGACGTCGGGGAGGAGCTCCCTCATCGCGTCCTGCTCCGTCGCGCCCGGGTTCTGCTCCTTGTACCCCGCAATCCCGTTCGCGATCTGCTCATCCCGGAATCAGCGCGCGTCCTCGAGCGGGGGAGGCAAGGAGGGGAACGCACAAAGAGCTGGCACGCATAGACTGCGCTGTCCCGCAGCCCGCCAAGCCCGTCCACCAGCCCGCGACCGTAGGGGCCCGGCTCGTAGTCGTACAGGCCCGCTGCGCCGTTCACGGCGCCGCCATGCGGCTTCTTCGCCGTCTGCGGCGGGCGCGACGGCGGCTGCTGCTCGGAGGTGGTCGAGGTCGAGAGTGCGGCGGAGGCGTTTGCGGCGGCGGGGTCGGAGGAGGAGGGTGCGTCGGTGGAGTCGGGGGAGGAGTCGGGGGCCGAGATGCGGGAGGAGGTGCTAGGATCGGGCGTGGCCGAAACGGAGGACGCGGTCGCGGCAGCAGACGGCGAGGGGGTGACCTCCGGGACGGCGAACGGCGAGGTCTCCTCGTCTTGCGGAAGGAGCGCGACGGCGGTCGACTCGTCCGCCTCGACCATTACTGGCGCGAGAGGCGCGCCCTCCACCGACAGCTCGGCCGCCTTCTTCCCCTCGTCCGCGCCCGCCGCCTCCTTCCCCTCCTCCGCCGCTTGCGCCGCCTCATCCAGCGGAGGCACGTCGAGCCCCTTGATCTGGCGAATGAGCGCCTCCGGCGCATTCAGCTCAAACGCCCTCAAGCCAGTCATAACCCTCCCACCCGCGATGCCCTCAATCACGTCCTCGCTGATCCCGCGGCCCTCGCACACGCGCCGCTTGAAGTCGGCGTACATGTCGTCGACGCCGCGCGCGTGCCGCGCGAGCTCGGGGGGTGTGAGCGAATGGGTCGGGTCTTGCGCGCGCGAGCCCGTGAAGAACGACTCGAGCGTGATGTGGAAGCGGTCGAAGAAGGACTGCAGGAAGGTTGGCCGGAGGGAGGCGACGCCGATGCTGCGCGCGACACCGAGGCAGCGACTCGAGCAACGAGAGCAAGGGAGGCGAGGCGCACCTGCCAGTCACAGTTGAGGCTACAGCGTTGCTCTCGAGCGGTCAGCAAGCAACAATAGAAGGGGCAGGAGGTGACGTACGAGCAGCGAGAATAGCATCCGTGTCTGTCGATGAGAGCACAGTCAGCCTCGCCTCTGGCGTACGAGCGAACGGAGGGGGAAACGCACGCGTCGACACCCAGTACCCTCCACTCGCGCTCGAGTTGCCAAAGCTCGCGACGATCGTCTTGCCGTACTTTTCGCGCAGGTCGCGCACCGCGCCCCAGATCGTGTCCGAGTCGACGACGGCGCCGCCGCCGCTGTCGATCCGGAGGACGACCGCGCCGATCGTCTCGTCCTCGCCCGCCTCCTTCAGGCCGCGGACGACGGCAGCTGTGCCGAACCTGCGTGCAACGCGAAGTCAGTCGGCGCGCAGTGCGGAGGGAAGAAAGGTGCAACGCACTCGCCCGGGTCGCCGATCCCGCCGAGGAGGTACACGACGCCGACCTCGACCGCGTCCTTCACGTATTTCTCAACCGCGCGCTCGAGGACCTTGTGGTAGTGGTAGAAGCCCATAAGCTTGCCCTCGGCGTTACCGCCTGCCTCCTCGTTAAGGATCGAGTCGAGCACGTCCTGGCGGTAGCATGTCCCGTTGATGAGGCCGCTCTCCTCGGCAGTCCGCGCCGTGAACGGCCCGACCTTGGTCAGCGCGCGGACGTGGTCCAGCGAGCCCTGCCCGCCCTTCTCCGGGAAGCGGTTCCGCCCGATGTACGTGAGCAGGTTGTCGTTCAAGTCGTGGATCAGCTGGCTGTGGTTCTCGCGCTGCGGCTCGGTGAACTCCTCGCGGGTGTACTGCGCGCGGTGTGGGTTGGCTCCCGGGCGAGGAGGAATGTACGAGCGGGGCGCACGGGGCTGATGAACGACTTGTACTCATTCCTCGCCTCGGCGTGCACTTCGATTCCGAGCCAGCGGGCGAGGCGGCCGAAGAAGGGCGTCGTCGAGCCTGGGTAGCGGAATGAGGGTGAGGGGTAGCGAAAGACGGGCGAAGAGGGGAACGCACCGAGACCAACGAGCGGGACCTCGCCCGTCGGTTGGCAGTAGACCTCGTCGAACGCTGCAAAGCTAAGCATCAGCTGCTCTGTACGACGGAGAAAGCGACAGGACGCACTCGACGCGAGCAAGTACTGCCCCTGCGACGTGAACGTATCCGTCCAGGCGACCGTCCTCCACCCCTCGGGCCCAAACTTCTCCTGCTTGACGCGCCGCAGCTCGAGCATCGCATCCTGGATCTCCTCGAGCTGCGCGAGGCCGAGGTTGTACGACGGGACGGAGGGGATCGACGTGTGCGAGAAGTCGGCGATGATGCCGCGCTGCGAGGAAGCGGGTCAGCCTGCGGTCACTGGGAAAGCTGGGAGGGGAGACGTACGACGCGGTCGTCGTTCTCGATGAACTTGATGGTGCGGACGACGTCGAAGATGGTCATGACCCGGGGCGGCTCCTCGGGCGCTCCTGCCTGCGACGAGCTGAGGAGGTAGTTCAGGCTGGACCCGGCGGACTTGGCCTCGACGATGCCGCCGTCGTAGAGCTTCCAGTAGAGGTAGGTCTTGTCGGGGATCTCGTCGCGCTTGCGGGCCTTCGCCTTCTCCGCCCTCCATCTGCCGAGGAGGAGGAGCGGGGAGGTCAGCTCGACAACGACAAGCTCGAGAAAGCTGAGGGGACGCACGCGAGCGCCACGTATCCCACTGCGAGCCCTCCGAGCACCGGGCCCTTCCAGCGCCATGCTGCAGCTGCGAAGCGCCCGCTCCTCGAGCTGCCGATCCTCCGTGCGAACGACGGCTTGTCCCCCGTGCCGGGCTTGGCCGTGTCTGGCGGTGGCGCAGACGGTTGAGAAGGGCCTGCTTCGGCCATCTCGCGAGCTGTAGAGCGAGAGTAGCGCGTGGAAGTGGACGAGAAGCGGACGCGCGGCGATGGCAGCCGGAAGGCGATGACGGTCAACTGCAACCGGGAGAGGGACTGCGCTGCGTAGGACTACAAGAGACATGTACTACGAGACTACGAGGCGCCGCGAAAGATCGCGCACTTAAATCAAGTCGGCGACGTCTCCTCCTCCTGCTGCCGAACCGACCCTCCCACCGCCGAGCGTCGAGTCGAGCCGGTCCAACCCGTCGAAGAGGTCCATCAGCTGGTCCCGCTGCATCTGGTCCATCGTCGCTGCGCCCATCTCGCCAGGCGATGTCGCCCGCGGCTCGCCCAGAACGCCGTTCCGTCCCCCCCGCGGCGGGCGCCTACGTCGTCCGACCCGCCCATCAGATTCTCCCTCTGCTTCGGCTGCGCCTGAGCTCGCACACCGGAAGACGGCTGCGCTGCGTCCCTTCGCATGGGCTCGAGCGCCGCGCCGCCCTCGGCATACCCCGGCGCGACCTGGTTCAGGCGCGCCTTGCGCGCGCGCTCCTTCGACTCGGCGTAGCTTGCGAGGAGGGCGACACGCTGCGCGTGCGTCTGCTGCAGTATCTGCAGGGCGGAGGAGTGTCGAGAGGACGTGCGCTTCGAGCGTGTGGGGGTAGACGAACTGCGCGGCGGGCAAGGGTGAGCTCTCGCGCGCGCGCTGCATGGAGAGGAGACGGGGGCTCACGTAGGCGTGCACGTCCTCGGGCAAGGGGTGGATGTCTGGCGGAGTTCGACCTGTTCCGTCGTAGCTCGTCAGCGTGCAGTCGCACAACGGTAAGGAGCGCCGACACACCGGTTTCGGAATCCAGAACCCGGGGTTACGGATGAGCGGGACCTTGTCCACGAGCTGTCCGGGCGTCGGGAAGCTGTTATCGGCTGCGAAGGGGGAGGTCCCGTCAGCGAGGAGGGTCGCGCCGGGTTCCTCGCGGACTGAGGGGGAATGTCGAGACGTACAGGCCATCTAGGCGGTCGATTGAACGCTCTGAAAGGCAAAGCACGGCACCCGAGCGGCGTTGTCGTCCTCTCGTGCGGGTCGGTGTGGGGAGGAGCGATGAGGAAGCGGGCGGCAGCGGAGTGGGTTGCGAGCGCGCGCTGATGGTCTAGGGGTGTAGCGATCTTGCAACAGCTAGCTCAGCCACGAGCTCTGCGTGATGGAGGCTGATGACGGTGGAAGAACGCCGCCGCTCTCCTCCTCTCTGGGGAGCGAGCCCCTTGACCTTCCGCCCGTACTTCGCCTACGGCTTACATAGTTCGTGACGCCCGGTACACCTTCCCAGACTCCCACTACGGGGCCCCACTGTATTCTGAGTTGGCCTTCCTTAACCTCCCGTCTCTCCTCCTGAACTCGCTCCGCTGGTCCGACCCCCTTGCCTCGATACGCATGTGAAGCTCTCTCCGCACTTCACCGCCCTTAGCACCACCTGCAGGGACACCCGGCGGGCTAAAGAGATACAACCCGGCGGGCTAAAGAGATACAAATCGAGTCGCGCTACAACACCCTCACAGCTCCCACCTCGGCCGCATCCTCCTCACCCGCTTGCTCACCGCCCGCGCCCCGCACAGCACCCTTGACGACGGCGCCTTGCGGGAGCTTCTCGGCGTCGCGGCCGTGCCCGGGGAGGGCGGGAGCTCGAGCGCCGAGCGGTCCGCCGCGAGGAGGTGGTGCAGCAGGAGGGCGAGCGTCGCGAGCTGCGCGAGGGCGTAGAAGTAGGCGAAGGTGAGGTGCGCGAGCTCGGCGCTGTGTACGCGGGGGTCAGCCTCCGGAGAGAGAGGAGAGGAAGGGAAGGGGACGCACGCAAAGCTGCTTGCGCCGAAGAGACGGTTGTCGACTGCGAGCGAGATCGAGAAGCCGAGGGAGCAGGCCATCACGACGGCGAGCAGCCCGATAGTGAGGCACGTCTGCGAGTGGCAAAGGGGTCAGTACAGCGCCGGGACGGGTGATCTCCAACAGTGAACGCACCACCGCGAGGTCATCCTTCGCCTTCTCAAACCGCTTCTCGGTGCACTCGACCAAGCTCCCATTCTCGATGTCAGCGAGGTCCTTGATGAACTCGCTCTTCTCGAGCTGCGAGTGGACAATGGGCGGGGTGAGGGGGAGCTGGATGCGCGGGGCGTTGGGCTCGCGTGTGGCGAGCGCGCGGAGGCTGTAGATGCAGACCTGCGGGGGTTGGACTCGTCAGATGGTGCGCTGCGGGCTGTCGAAGAGGAGGGCGTACGGCGAGGACAGCGAGCGCCATCGCGCCCAGCACGCCAAACGTCGCCAACATCGTCGACCGGATACTGACCGCCGCATCGCGCAGCGCGTCAACGCCGGGCGAGATGCGCAGCATGACCGCGACGGTCGGCGCCGGGTGCGCCTGCTCGAGACTCGCGAGCGTGGAGCGGATCCAGGCGAAGGAGGCGCTCACTCGTCCGCCAGCTACGGCGGTGCTCAGCCCGGCGGCCTGCGGACGGGAAAACAGTCAGGACCTGCAGAACGACGGCGACAAAAGAGGTGACGCACAAAGCCCACGATGGCGCCGCAGAGCCCGATGCCGACGAAGAGCAAGTTGGCGGCCTGTGCTGCGGGGACGCGGACGAGGTTGGGCGGGCTGGCTGCCCAGAAGGCCTGCAGCGCGCCCCAGCTCATGCCCCACCCTTGGAGGAAGAGCAGCAGCCCGCGGAAAGCGCGGAGGCCAAATTGCGCGGCCTGGTTGTGGGAGAAGGGGGAGTTAGCCGCGGTTGGAGGGGGGAGAAAGCGGGAGACGCACTGTTCCGCCGTGGTCGCCCGCAGCGGTCGAGATGAGCGAAATGTTGCCGAGGGAGAGGAGGCCGATGGCGATGGTCGTGCAGGGTAGGAGGAGGGTGGTATCAAGGGTGAGAAGCGAGCCGGAGCGAAGGGTGAGCTGCAGTCGCAGGTTAGTATTCGCCGCAAACAGAGTAAGTGAGTCGTACGTACGCGCTTCACGACAGGCAGTAACGACGAGCCATCCCGCTGTGCGCGGGAGAGCAGGCAGGTGAGGTGGACGAGGGCGAGGGCGACATAGCTGGGCGAGTGGGGCAGGTTAGCGCGTCGGCCCGTCGAGTGTAAAGGCGGTAACGGGTAACGCACGCAGCAGTGAGCGCCTCGAGGAAGAGCGCGCGACCGCGGAAGCCCGGCGACGGGGCAGGATGCAGCTCCCGCTCGAGGGCGGCGAGGACGGCGGAGTAGGGCGAGTCGGGAGCGAGAGAGCCCATCGCGCCAGGGCCGGGGGCACAGCGGCACGCAGCGTCGTACAGGAGTACGAGGAGAGCAAGGGAAGCCCCGCAAGACCGGTGAACGGGCAAGCACGCACGATCTGGAAGGCAAGTTCGAGGCGCGCCTGAGTGATCGGGCGAGCTGCACGCGAGCTATACTTGCGATACTATGAGAGACCGCGGCGTGCGGCCGCCCACGAGCGCGGAGAAGCGCCATTTGGCTCGGTAGTTACGTGCAGGGGAGCCATCGTGAGCGAACTGATGAGAATGGGCGAGGGGAGCAGGAGGTGCAGACTCGGATGGGGAGCGGCGCGCTGCTTGTGCATGCTCATAGCAGTAGTGGGACCCCCTCGAGGCTATCTAGCAGCCCGGTCCGCGATGTGAGCGGGACGGAGGACGCCAACCGCTCCCCTCGTCGGAAGCGGCGGTTGCGTTCGACCACGCTCGACCTCTCGCTCCGATGAACGCTGCGGGACCGTCGACCCCGCTACTGGAGCGCATAGAGCGCGCAGGCCGGCGCGGAAACTCGCGCGAGGCCAAGGGCGAGCTCTGCAAGGAGCTCCTCATGCAGCTCTCCAGCGAAGCCAACGAAGTCAGGAAGGACGGCCGGGACATCGAGGTGCGTCGTGAGCTCTCCCCTTCCTCCTGTGACTGCGCTGACCTCGTCCTCCGCAGACTACCCTGTTCAGCGACGCCTTCCCGCTCCTCGACTTCCTCCTCCCCCTCCTCTCGGCCAACGAGGTCGGCGACGAGCCCACCATGAACACCAGCGACTACGCCAGGAGCTGCATCACCCTCATCGCGACGATGTGCAGCCCCAAGGAGGTTGTCATGAGCGCCGAGCAGAAGCTAGCGGAGCTTGCGGCACCACTCGACTCGGACGACGAGAACGCGGGAGACGAGCGCGACGCTCCGTGGGACGCCAAGGACACTATCTTCCGCCTCGCTGTCCTGACGACGATGTACACGAGCGGTGCGCTTTCGTCCTCCCTTCAGCTTTCCACGCGCGCTGACCTTCTGCGAACACAGCTTTGCCACGGATCCAGACCAAGCGGCCCCTGCAGTTCCTCGCGCCTGCCGAAGGTATCCTCGGCTCGCTCGTCGACCTCGTGGGCGAGGGCGCCTTCACTCCGCCCAGCCCTGCTTCCACGTCGAGCGCGGGCCCGCCCGAGGGCGACCTGCTCGCCAACGAGGTCTTCCGCGCTGTTTTACTCTTCGTCCGCACAGTCGCCCCATGGGTCATGAAGGCCGCATCAGAGGATAGGGAGATGCTCGGAATGGTGCGTGAGTGTCCACTGCCGGTCGTCCGTGTGCTGACGGCTCGCTCGCAGGGTGTCGCCCTCTTCGACCAGCTCCTGCAGCAGACGATCGCTCTCCTTCACCCCTTCCTTCCCGTCGGCCTCGCACCCGGGCTCTTCTACAAGCACTTCCCGTCCTATCGCCGCGGGCCAGCAGATGCGCCGGAACTAACGGAGAGCCAGCTGGCGTGGGAGCTTGCCGACGTGCGCGTTCTCCCTCCCCGACCTCCGCTCCGCGTACTGAGCTACCTTACCCGTGCAGAGCCTCTTCTACTCGCTCCGCCTCGACCCAAAGAACCTCGTCGCGACATCCTCCGCCGACACCGTCTCCTCCGGCGAACGCCTCGGCGCGTTCGTCACGCTCGTACACCTCGTCGCTGTCCACCCCGACATCACGCCCTCACGTCTCGGCTGCTCGCCCGAAGCGCTGCTTAGCAAGACGATGGGCGTGCTCCGGACCGGCTTGACGAGCCCCGTGTTCAAGGTTGCGGGCGACGAGGCGCTGTTTTGGCTGTGGTGGTGTGTCGAGAAGCATCTCGAGGCGGACGAGGCGCCCGCGCTTGCGAGCGCGGTGCTGTTCGACCTCGTCGATGTGCGTCTGCCGCTCATGTTCACCGCGCGCCGCTGACCCACCCATTTGATCACACAGCTCCTCACCCCGCTCGCCTCCGCCTCGCCCGACCCGCAGACCCGCTTCCTTGCCTTCCGCCTCATCGCGCGGCTCGTCTCCTGCGGGGCAGGCGGCAGCGCCACCCTCGAGGGCGAGGCGACGCAGCTCAGTCTGCTGCAGCAGCTTGCGGTCGACTGCCCCGTCGAGGCGCTGTGTGCGGCCAGCATAGGGCTTGTCAAGGAGGTGCTGCTGGAGAAGCTCGCGCTGCCAGTTCGTCCGCCCTCCCTTCCCGCCTCTCGCGCTCGGCTGACCGCCCCTGTACTCGCAGCCCTCCACCTCCTCGCTCTTCCTCTCCCCCTCCTTCTTCTCTTCCGCGCTCGGAGCCTCCCTCCTCCACCCCGACCCGCTCGACGCATTGAGTGCAGAGGAGTTCCTCGAGACGCGCCGCGCGCGGACGATGGAGCGCATGAGCCTATTGTTCGTGCTGCTCAAGCGGGACGGGGCAAACCGGGTGCGCTCCCTGTCCTCGTCATTGTTTCTCCGTAGCACCGCTGACCGTGCAGCTTGCGCGCAGACGGGCATCGCCGTCCCCTCGACGCTCGCCGCCCTACGCGAGGGCTTCCTCTCCCCGCTGGCGGCGCAGCTCGACGAATGGCTTGCTCCCGTGCCCGCGGGGAAAGGAGCGGGTAGGGAGCTGGAGCCGGCAGCGGTGCTCGAGCTGGAGATGGTGAAGGAGCTGCTTGGGCGGGTCGAGGAGGCGGTAAAGGACGCGGAGCAGCGGGGAACGTAGCGTGGATGTTCGGCGGTTGCGACACCCTCGTCGCGATTCCGAGTCACCAGTCTGGCGTTCTGAGAGGCGCCCGGTGATGCTGGGAAGAGAGAGAACGCGAGGAGGAAGCGCTGGTCAAGCCCTGGTCGACATGGAAACGGCCGCGGCGAAAGCCTCAATAGAGCCCTTCCAAGTAGGACGGCTGCACTCGTACGCTCGTAGCAGGTCAAAGCCGGCAGACAGGGCGAGTCCTGCGGGGGGTTGCCCCGCCTTGGCCTCCTCACCGCCTCCTTCGTCCGCCCACCCCGGCTCTCCCGCTCTCTCGCGCGCCTGCTTCCGCTTTACCCCGCCAGACCCTCTCGACTAGCACCACCGTCAACATGTAAGTTTCGCGCACCCTCAAAGCGCGTCGCCGTGGAGGAACGGGGAGGGGCTGATGAGGAGGCGGGGGGCCGGTCGAACGACGCGCAACAGGCGGGGGTGGGCAGCGTGGGCTACGTGTGGACTTTTGGGCTGTCTCGAGGGCTGTTCCGGCGCATTCAACTCCTCCTGCGCCCGCCACACCCGCCGACACGCACCACCCCCTCTCGGGGCTCTCGTCGCTGACCTCCTCTCCCCGCTTCTCCCTCCCTTGCGCTGTCCCGCTCCGCAGGTCTGAGCCCTACGACCCCTACATCCCCGGCTCGAATCCGAACCAGCCGGGCGGCGGACCCGGCCCCTCGGGGTCGGGCGCGGCGGCAGGTGGCAGCGGCGCCAAGAACAACAAGACGGCTCAGATCCAGCAGCAGATCGACGACACTGTCGGGATCATGCGCGACAACATCACCAAGGTGGCCGAGCGCGGCGAGAGGCTCGACGCGCTGCAGGACAAGACGGGTGCGCTTTCCTCCCTTCCCACCCCGGAATGTCCGCTTGTCCAGGTTCTGGTATCTCCTCGCTTGTGCTCCGTACAGGTAGCACGAGCGAGGTACGACTGCCAGAAATTGAAGGCGACGGAACTAATGAGGCACCCTCGGTGATCAACAGACAACCTCGCTCAGAGCGCACAAGGCTTCCGTCGTGGCGCCAACCGCGTTCGCAAGCAGATGGTGCGCCCCTCATCCCCAGATTGGCTCGAGACAATTTGCTGACGGCTCCTCGTTCGCAGTGGTGGTACGTTGCGCCTCGTCGAGGGCACGTCGGGGAAGGTGCATGCACCAGCTAACTCGTTCCTCCCGCCCTTCCACCTCCATCTCCCCGTCTACAGGAAGGACATGAAGATGAGGATCCTGATCGTTGTCGGCATCGCCATCCTTGTGGTCGTCATCGTCGGTGCGTGCGGCGGACCGCGCTCTGGCTCGTCTCGGGCGCTCTTCCCGCACAGAGGCTGACCCTGTTCGTCGACGAACTTCCGCAGTCCCGATCGTCGTCAAGAAATAGGATAAGGGGCACGACTCGAACGACACGCCGGTGCTGGGCCCGCAACGCCCTCCCACCCCTTCTTCGCTTTCCTCCGAGACCGCCGCCGCCGTTTCCACCGCCTGAGCCCCCCCTTCACCCACGGACCCTGTACCCCTGTTCCCTCTCCTCCTTGCGGTTCTCTGGCCGCGCCTTTCCTCCGCCCTTTAACGGTTGTTCGAGCCGTGCACCCCTCCCCAGCAGCGCCGCCCCTTGCGCTCCCCTCCTCCCCCTTCCCTCTCCCCCTGCCTTCTCCTCCATACCCACCCACTCCAGCCTCGACTCGCTCGTGTGCTCCTCGGAACCCACCCACCCATCCAACCCGTCTGTGTCCTTCCCTTTCTCCTGGGTCACCTCCTTGCCTCGCTCTTGCCTCGCGTGTAATGCGTCCGTTCGTGCACACCCGCGCTCCCTGACCGAGGACGTCTCGTTGCAACAGTTGCATCATCCGCACGTCCACCGTCCGTTGCAACGGTCCCGCACTCGCTCGCGCACGCACGCACAGCGCGGCGTTTAACCTCCGCAGCGGCGACCAGCGAGGATGCGAGGCCCGCAGAACTGGGGCGACGGCCCCTTTTGGGCTTGCGCGGTTGCGGAGAGGATGAGCTGGGGAAGATTGCGTGGAGAAGAAGGAATTTGAGGTGAGGAGGGACGCGTGCGATCAGCGTGCGATGGGAGCAGGAGGAGGGAGGAGGGCGGGGCGGAAGGCGGCGGCGACGGGATGCGTCGACGGGAAGCGCGCCCCTTGACCAGGCTGTAGAACGAAGCGCTGGAGAGGACGCGTTTCGAGGAGGAGAGAGGCTGCCGTTGACGACGAGGCGGTGCAGCCAGGCACCGTTGGCGGGGAGCTCGCCGTCGCCGCGAGCCCCTGTCTTTCGCGAGGTCCTCCCTCTCCCCCTCTCTCCCTCCCCCTCCTGCAAACTGCGATGCAGTCCCTCCACCTCGAGACGGCGCACCTGGCACAGGGCGACTTCTCCGTCCTGCCCTCGCCGTCGACCTTCTTCGCCGGGACGAGCGCCTTCCCCGGGACCCCCGTCGTCGACTACACCCTTCCCTCGCCCTCGACCGCCGCGTTCGACTACCAGGCCGCCTTCCCCGCCTACTCCGGGCAGCACTACCCCTCGTCCGCGTCCGCCGCGTCGAGCCCCGAGCACGCGTGGTCCTCGGCCGCCTCCTCGGACCGCGCCTCGTCGCCCGCCTCGTCGCTCCACTCGACCCCGCGCGGCTCGCCCGTCCTCAACAAGGCCGTCGTTGTCCCCGCCGACGAGCACCAGTACGCGCCGAACCCGTACGACCGCGCGATGGCCGCCGACGCCGCGCAGGACCCCCTCTTCGTGCGTCTCGCTTTCTCGTCCTCCTGTTCCCGTCCCTCGTGCGCATGCGGGCGCAGGCCATTTCACACAGAGAGCACCACACTGACGCGCTCCGCGTGCTCCGACGACGCAGATGGACACGGGCAAGCCAATTCTGGAGCCCGAACCTCCTTCGCAGCACCCGCTCGTGCCTCTCGATGCCGTGCCCGCCGCGTTTGGCTCGTTCCCGCCCGCCGTCGATGCGCACGAGGGCCACGCCGACGCCGCCAGCAGCGACCTGATGTACGCGTACGCGGCCGCGCAGCAGCAGCTTGTCCAGCAGCCGATCGGCGTCGGTGCGCAGCAGCAGCAGCACCACTTCCAGGTGCCGTCGCCCGCGCCGTCGAACGCGTCCGTCGGGTACCAGCACGCGTACCTCGACCCCACGGCGTACCAGCAACAGCAGGCGTACGCCTCGCCGCAGCAGCCGTACGGGCACGTCGTCGCCGCCGCCGATGCGGGCTTTACCTTGGGCCAGTACGCCGTCGCCGCGGGCCAGCCGTCGCTCGCCCAGCAGCAGCAGGGTCTTGTCCCCCTCCAGTTCACGACGCTCAACGGCGCGACGTACGCTGTCGCCGTCCCCGTCTCGGCGCCCGCGCCCGCCGCCATTGAGACGCTGCACGGGACGTACTACTTCGTGCCGAACCCGGCGCCGGTCGTCCCCTTGCCCGCCGTGCAGCCCCAGCAGCAGCTCTCGCCGGCACCGGCGCCCGTCGTCCCCACCCCCATCCCCGTCGTCGCCGCGAATCAGGAGCCCGCGTACGTCCTCCCGACGGGCGCGACCGTCGCCGCCTCGGCGCTCCCGTCCGCCATGGCGCCGCAGCAGAAGATCCGTCTCCCCGTCGGGCAGGGCAAGCGCGGCTCGACGAAGCGCCCCGCGAAGAAGGACCAGCCAAAGCGGTTCATCTGCCCCCACCCGGGCTGCGGCCGCGCGTTCGCGCGCAACTTCAACATGAGCAGCCACTACAAGTCGCACCTCGGCGTCCGCGAGTTTGCGTGCCACGTCTGCCCAAAGATGTTTAGCCGCAGGCACGACCGCGCGAGGCACTGCGCTGCGGTCCACGATGAGCATGTCGACCGCGACGGGAACGTCGAGGGCGTCACCGCGGAGGACTACGACGAGCACGACGAGCACCCCGCGTTCGACCCGTACGCGGTCGACATTGGCGTCGACGCGTCTGGCTCGGGCTAGGGCTCGAGCCCTCTACCACTTTTGAACCGCGAGGAGCACGGTCAAGGTCGTCGTCCGTCGTCGTCAAGGGGTGCGCCCTCCTCTCCTTGCTTCTCGTCGTGCATTCCTGCTGACTCGCCCGCGCTCGCAGACTTGTCCCCACCGACTCAACCTCGACCCACCCCGCCTCCCTCGCCAACCCCCACCTCCTCTACCACCACCCGCACACCCAGTTGTCGCCCCCAGCCCCGATTCTTACGCCCCGCCATCGCCCCATGCCGGCCGACGACGTCTGCGCCCCCCTTTCCTCTCGTGCCCGCCCCCTCGCTCGGCCTTTGTCGCTGCCGAGCGGGGGGATTGACCGGGACGGACTGGGGGCGCGCGCAGACCGAGGCCTGCATTCCGACCTCTGCAAGGCGGCCGTCCTCATTGCGAGGACGCGCCGCTCGAGGAGCCGTGACCGACGTCGTGTTCCCCCGAATGGGGGAGGGACTCTCCTCGCGTAGCGAGTCCCCCCTTTACTGGTGCGTCCCCCTTCGCTTCCCGTTGCGGTGGTACTGACGACCGTGCGCACGCAGGGCACGAGGGTCGAGTTTCACCGCGTGCGCGCTTTCCCCTTCCCCGCTCCTGCACTCCGCAGCGTGTGAGGGGGGGGGAGCGCCTTCGGAGCTTGATGTGGGCGCGCGCTTTCCCGGCGCGTGCCCGACCCTTTTTCTTTCCTTTTCCCCGCTTCTCCTTTCTGGGCCCCTTTGAGATCGTCTGTCCCGCTTGAACTCGCCTCGTAACCCCCTTCCCACCTCCTTCCGGACTCGATTCGCGCCTCACTTCTACGGACACTCGCCTCGCCTCGCAATGTACCCCGCTTGCCCGTCCCTAACCCCGTCCGCGCCGAGAAAAGCGAGAGAGAGCAGAGCAAGTGCCCGCGATGCAGTCCAGTGTCCGTGTCTGGCAGTGTCCGTTCCGTCCCCACCTCCTCCGTCGCGGCATAAAGGGCTCGCGCGCTAGTAGTACCTCCCCCGCTCGCGCTTCTTGCCGTCCGGCCCGAGCACCTCGACGACGGGGGACGCGGCAGGGCGATAGCGGTGCTTCTGGTCGTATCTGTGCCGCGCGTGTCAGTCCCTCCATTCCCGGCGTGAGAGAGAGGGCGGAAGGGCGACGCACCGCTCCACTCCCCTCAGCCCCGGCCGCGAGCGCAGCACGCGCGCGTCGTTCCCCTCCCCGTCCCCGTCCCAGTGTCTCCGCACGGTCGCGAGCGTCGAGGAGGCCCACGCGGGCGGGGCGAGGGCGAGGCGGAGGCAGAGGAAGGCGAGGAGGGCGAAGAGGAAGGAGAGGAGGAAGATGCGCTGAGGGGAGGGGCGGGAGAGGCGCGGGCGCGGTTGTGGGCGGGAGGAGGAGGGGGAGGAGGAAGTGGGGCGGGAGGAGGGAGGGGGAGGCAAGGGAGTAGGGGCTGGCATGTGTGGTGCACCTGGTATGGAAGGCGCTACTGACGGCAGAGCTGCGGTGGTGCGGGGCAAGGTGGTGCGGAGGAGCGAGAGGGAGCAGGAGCGGGTTGCATTCTCCCCACCGCGGTCCTTCCGCTTGTAGAGCTCCCTGTACTCGCCAGGACCCAGCTCTCGACCCGCCCAGCAGCCCCGCCACCCCTCCCTCGCCCCGTCGCGCCCCTCCCCTTCTCTCCTCTCCACTCCGCGCGCGATGGTGAACCCGCAGTACCCGACCAAGGGCAAGGGCAACGCAGACGACGACGCAAAGAAGCTCGAGGAGGACAACCGCGTCTGCCAGGCCATCCGCAAACTGCCCCCGGTGCGTGATCCGCTCCCTCGCGCGTTCGGGAGATGAGGACCAGGGACGTGTGGCGACGCGTTCGAGCGCTCGCTGGGACTCGTGGCGGCGCAGGAGGCCTCTCAGGGGTGCTACGGACTGGACTGGGACGCGCACGTCACGCGTAGGGCGCGTCCAGGACTGGACGCGCTGCGGCTCATCTCGAGGAGGAGGAGATGAGCACGGGGTCTGCCAAGTGCTGTATGGTGCCACAGACGGACCCCTGCTCTCTCAGAGGGCGCTGCACGACGCACCCACACGAGCGCGTCTCAGAGAAAGTCGCCGGCTGACCCCCTCCTCGCATCGCAGACGCCCGCCGGTACCGTCCGCCTGTTCGACCGCTCCGACTTCTACTGCGCGTACGGACCCGACGCCTTCCACGTCGCTAACCACCACTACAAGACCCTCACCTCGGTCAAGTACCTCGGGTCGCGCACGGCCGAGCACCCCGACGGCCTCGCGAGCGTCACCTTTCGCACGCCGTCGCGCAGGCCTTCCTCCGCGACGCCCTCACCGCCAAGCAGCTCCGCATCGAGATCTGGGAGCCCGAGAACGGCGGCGTCGGCCGCGGCGCGACCAAGTGGCGCCTCGCAAAGGCCGCGAGCCCGGGCAACCTCGGCGCGCTCGAGGACATGCTCTTCACGCACACGGACCTCCTCGCCGCGCCTGTCATCCTCGCCCTCCGTCTCCAGGTCAAGGACAACGTCAAGACGGTCGGGATCGCGTTCGCCGACACGAGCCTGCAGGAGATGGGCGTCGCAGAATACGTCGACAACGAGCTCTTCAGCAACACCGAGGTACGTCGCGCTTCCTTCCTTGTGCGAAGAGGGGAAAGAAGGGCGCCTTCCTCGCTGTAGCGAAGAGGAGTCAGCGCACTAACCCGGAGTGCGCGCTCGCCCGCAGGCGCTCCTCATCCAGCTCGGCGTCAAGGAGGCGCTCGTTGTCGAGCAGGACAAGGCGCTCGAGTACGACCTCAACAAGCTCAAGGCGCTCATCGAGCGCTGCGGCATCGTCGTCACCCCGCGGAAAAAGAGTGAGTTGAGCGGGACCTTCCCAAGTCACCCCAAGTCGGCGGGGCGCGTCTGTGTACGCGCCGCGTGCACCGTATAGCCTCTAGAAAGGTCCTGACGACGTTTGTTCCCCTTGCAGGCGAGTTCACGAAAGGCGACGTCGAGCAGGACCTGAACCGCCTCCTCCGCGGCTCCCTCGCCGCCACCGCGCGCCGTGCGTCCTCTCCACCTCCCCCCCTACCTTCCGCGCACACTGATGCCCCTCCGCCCCCCACACAGCCGAGTTCGACCAACGCACAGCCATGTCGGCCGTCTCGGCGCTCGTGTCGTACCTCGGCCTCCTCGGCGACTCGGCCAACTTTGGCGCGTACGCGCTCCGCACGCACGACTTGAGCATGTACATGCGCTTGGACGCGAGTGCGCTCAGGGCGCTGAACCGTGCGTCAACGCCGTCTCCTCGCCTTCTTTCGCGCCGTGCGGACGGCACGACTCGCTCCTTTGCTGCGGGGCTCGTAACTGCGAGCCTGCGACTGACGCCCGTCTGCGCGCGCGTGCAGTCATGCCCGACCCGACGGGCCTCGGCGGCAGCACCAAGACGATGTCGGTCTTTGGCCTGCTGAACCGCTGCAAGACGGCGCAGGGGACGCGCCTCCTCGCGCAGTGGATCAAGCAGCCGCTCGTCAACCGGCACGTCATCCTCCAGAGGCAGGACCTTGTCGAGTGCCTGTGCGAGAAGGACGAGTTCCGCTCGGCGCTGACGGTGCGCCTCGCTTCCTCCCTCACTAGCTAACCCTGCCTCGTTTCTCTCGAGCGTATGCTGATCCCGCCTCCGCCCGCTCTCGTCGCGCGCAGGACGACTTCCTCAAGAGCATGCCCGACTTCCACCGCATCAGCAAGCGCTTCCAGAAGGGCAACGCCTCGCTCGAGGACGTCGTCCGCGTGTACCAGGCGGGCCTCCTCCTCCCCGGCCTGGTGACTTGCCTTGAGCGGGGCGTCGAGCCCGAGGACGATGGGGATGAGGAGATGAAGGATGCGGGCGCGGTTGCGGAGGAGACGGGCGAGAGGAGGTGGAGGACGCTGATTGACGAGCTGTGGCTGTCGAAGATGACGGTGCGTCCCCGCAAGCCCTCGCTTGCGCGCGGTGTACACTGCTGACGGCGATCATGCGCGCAGGAGCACGCCGCGGCACTCGTCCCCTTCCAGGAGATGGTCGAGACGACGATCGACCTCTCCGAGCTCGCGCGGCACAACTTTATCATCAAGCCCGAGTTTGACGACGGGCTCTGCGCGTTGCGCGACAAGCTCTCCGAGGTGCGCGACGCGCTCAACGAGGAGCACCTCCGCGTTGCCGAGGACTTGGGCATGGACCCCGAGGGCAAGGTGCTCCACTTTGAGCAGCACTCGCTCTATGGGTACTGCTTCCGCCTCACGCGCAAGGTGCGTCCGCTCTCCCTCGCTTCCCGCCTGTCTCCCCTCCGCCGCCACTGCAGCGCTGACACCCCCCTGCCTTCCCCCGCGCACGCAGGAGGCCGCGGCGATCAAGAACAAGAAGGGGTACATCGAGCTCAAGTCGCAGACGAACGGCGTCCACTTCACGACCAAGGCGCTCAAGGCGCTCAACGACGAGTACCGCGACTTTACCAAGGAGAGAAGAAGCAGAACGGCCTCGTCAAGGAGGTCATCCAGATCGCTGGTGCGTAGTGCGCGGCGCACGTCCGCCTGCGATCCGCTTCCGCGGCTAAGGCTGACTTCAGATTGCGCGTGATGGACAGCGTCGTACTGCGAGGTGCTCGAGTCGCTCAACGGTCCTCGCGCACGTCGATGTGATTGCCAGGTGCGCTCTTCTCGTCCACTTCCTCTCGTCAGGCGCGACTCACCCGCGTTCACTCGCAGCCTCGCCAACTCCGCGCTGAACGCGCCGATCCCGTACATCAAGCCGATGATCTTTGAGCGCGGCGGCGGCTCGCTCAAGCTCGAGGAGGCGCGGCACCCGTGCCTCGAGGTGCAGGAGGGGATCGACTTCATCGCGAACGACGTGCACCTCGAGCGCGACGCGAGCGAGTTCTGCATCATCACGGGCCCGAACGCGGGCGGCAAGTCGGTCTTCATCCGGCAGACGGCGCTCATCGCGCTCCTCGCGCAGATCGGCGCGTTCGTCCCGTGCGCGAGCGCCGAGGTGCCCATCTTCGACTCGGTCCTGTGCCGCGTCGGCGCGGGTGACTCGCAGCTCAAGGGCGTCAGCACGTTCATGGCCGAGATGCTCGAGACGAGCGCGATCCTCCGCCAGGCGTCGCGCGATAGCCTCGTCATTATCGACGAGCTCGGCCGCGGCACGTCGACGTACGACGGGTTCGGGCTCGCATGGGCCATCTCCGAGTGCGCCCTTCCACTTCTCCTTTCCCTCCTCCTCGGTCAGTCGTGCTGACTCCCGCTCGCCCGTGCGCACAGGCACCTCTCGACGATCACGCGCGCCTCGGTCCTCTTCGCCACGCACTTCCACGAGCTGACCGCTGGCGCACGAGGTCCCGCACGTCAAGAACCTGCACGTCGTCGCGCACGTCGAGGCCAACCCCGACACGCTCACGGGCAGGGACATCACGCTGCTGTACAAGGTCCGCAAGGGCGTTTGCGACCAGAGCTTTGGGATCCATGTCGCCGAGCTGCCAACTTCCCCGAGGAGGTGGTCAAGGTGCGTCCGCGATCGTGATGCGGGCCAGGGCGCTCGCTCTCTGTAGGAGCGGTCGCTGACGCTTCTTCTCTCCGGCCGGCCGCAGCTCGCCAAGCGCAAGGCGGACGACCTCGAGGACTTCAGCTCGCAGCGTACGTTCCGTCGTCGCCTCTTCCCCCTCCTGCCCCGCTGACCTCCCTCGCCCGCAGCCTCCGACTCGCAGCCCACCGACCCCGACAACGCGGTGATGTCGGCCCCTCGCGCGCCGCCCGCGTCGGCGCAGCTCCCCGCGGAGGAGATCGCAGCAGGGACCGCGCTCGTCGAGTCCTTCCTCGAGGCGTGGGCGGCCGCGACGGCCGCGCTGCCCGCCTCGGAGGAGGACAAGACGGCGGCGGAGCTCGATGCGCTGAAGAGCGTGTATGGCGAGTTCAGCGAGCGCCTCGAGGCGAGCGCGTGGGCGCGGGAGGTGCTTGCGCGGACGTACTGAGCGGGAGAGAGGGAGGAAGGAGGATACCCCGAGGCGCGTGTGCATACCCCCTGGTGACGGTCGTCGAGTGTACTGCTTGTAGCGTGTAAGACGTGCTTCCCTTCGCTCGCTTTCGCTCTCGCTGCCAGCGCCCACCGCTTCCGCCGCGTAGATGCGTGTGATTGTGCGTGCGAAGGGGATCGCTTTACCTCTCCTCTCCTCACCACCGCTACCGCTCCTCGGTCCTCTGCTCGCTCCGTCGCCGTCGCGCTCGCTGCACGCGTTTTGCGCGGCTGCTGCCCATCTTGATCCCGCCGCTACTGATGAGACAATGCTGTTTTTGGGCGCGAGCGCGAGGTGATCGAGCGGGAGGCGAGGCTCGTAGATTTCGCCCCGAGTCCTCCCGCACGCGTGCACGCTGCAGGAGCGGCCGCTGCCGACGCCAGGGCACACGAGCATGGTGAGGAGAGGGCGCGCGAGGACACCGCCCGCTTGGGAAGGCCCACTACTCCGGCAGCAGCGACGACGAGGAACCCCGCCGGCGAAAGTGCCGCGCGCGCGAGGATGGAAACGGCGACCTGCGGGGTGATGGCGATCGCCCCTGTGCGGGCAATCTGACGAGAAGAGGGAAAGGGTGCCGTTTGCCCTCCTCCCCCTCCCTCTTCCTCCCCTTCCCCTCCCTCCCCTACCCTCCCGCCCTCCTCCCCTTCTCTCGCCCTTGATGCGCGTCGCCGTCGCGCTTGCCGCGCTCGCGCTCGCCTCGTCCGCGCGCGCAGAGCTCATCGAGAAGTGGTGCGTCCCGCGCCCCCTCCCGACGCCGATCGCTATTTCTGACAGCTTTTTCCGACCTTGCCTCGCCGTGCGGCACGCAGGTACAACCTCACGTACACGACCGCGAGCCCGGATGGCTACGAGAAGCCCTACGTCGTCGGCGTCAACGGGACTTGGCCGTCCGTCGCCCCTCCTCCTTGTTCCCGCACTCGCGCTGACCTCCAAACTCCTCTCGCGTGCAGTCCACCCATCCTCAACGTCAAAGCGAACGACACCGTCCGGATCCACGCGATCAACAGCCTCGACGGGCCGTCTCGATCCACCACCATGTCCGTTCCGGCGTTCTTCCCCGCCGATGTGCCCGGCTAACCTCGCCCTCTGAGCAGGGTATCTTCTTCAACGGCACCAACTACTACGATGGCGCGCCCGGCGTGACGCAGTGCCCCATTCCCGTCGGTGCGCTCACGCAACTCATTCGTACTTGCTGTTCCTCATGCCGACCCTTCGTCTCTCGCAGGCTCCGAGATGCTGTACGAGGTCCCGGTCGACCTCCAGCACGGCACGTACTGGTACGTCTATTGTGTTCCTAGCGCCTCAGCTCAGCGTTCGCTAGCCCTTCGTGCAGCCATCTCCACCTCAGACAGCGCGTTCGCTTCGCTGTTCTCCCTAACCTATCCTTCTCTCCCATACACAGGTACCACAGCCACACCAGCCAGCACTACCAGGACGGCCTGCGCGGTGCGTCCCGACTTTCCAGACCGAACGACTCGTTCGAGCAGAGGCTGATCTTCCTCTTCCTCTTCCTCGCCCTCAGCGCCGTTCATCATTCACGCCGAGGAGGAGCCGCACAACTACGACGAGGAGTACACGATCGTCTCTCCGACTGGTACCACGAGCGCTCGATCAAGCTGAACCACCAGGTGCGTCCCCGAGCCTTGCGCGACGTTCTCACTCCCGCTTCCTTCCTCCACTTTGCGGGGTTCCACCACCCAGGAGGTTCCGTGGCTCGCATCACGAGCAGTACTGACATTTGCGGCCCGCTTGCAGTTCATGAACAAGTTCAACCCTACCGGCGCCGAGCCCGTCCCCGACTCGCTCCTCATCTACGCGGCGCAGAACGGCTCGTACCTCCCGTCGAACGAGGACGTGAAGTTCAACGACAACCTCTCGATCCCGTTCGAGGCGGGCAAGACGTACCGCCTGCGCGTGCTCAACACCGGCATCTTCGCCATGACCTTCTTCTGGATCGACGGTCACGACATGCAGGTCATCGAGGCGGACGGTGTGCGTCTCTCCGTCCACTTTGCGTCCAACCTCGCTCGTACAGGCGCCACGCCGTCCTCGGAACTTTCCTGCCCTCCGCTGTATTGATACTCGTCTCCTCCTCTCCCCCTCCTTCCTCCCACCGTCATCCTCCTTCACTTCTCCCGGTTCCGTCTTCCGCCCCTCTTCCTCATCAACCCCGCAGGTTGACACCGAGCCGTACCCCGTCGACTTCCTCACGCTCTCGGTCGCGCAGCGCTACTCGGTGCTGGTCACTGCCCGCAACGAGACGAACCAGAACTACCTCGTCCACGCCAAGTTCGACGAGTCGATGTTCGACGTCGTGCCGGACGGTCTCACGCTCAGTACGTCGGCGCACGCGCTACTGGCGGCGCGCGAGCTTAAACCCCCTCTTCCCCTCGCAGACTACACGACGACGATCTCGTACGGCGAGGGCAACCCGATTGCCGAGGCGGGCTACCGCGACGAGCTCGGCCTCATGGAAGACCACCTGCTCGTCCCGCTCGTCGTCGAGGAGCAGTTCGTTCCGACTACCTCGCTCGAGCTGGACGTCTGGTTCGACGGTGCGCTTCTCGCCTCCCTCCATATCGCGCAGGAGCGTGCGCTGACCTCATTGTCCTCGTACAGCTTTCGACAACGGCGTGAACCGGTGCGTTCGACTCCCGCGTCTGCGCGCGGGCTGCGCCTGACATCGCTTCCCCTCCCCTCACAGCGCCTCGATGCTCAACAACATCACCTGGGTCCCGCCGAAGACTCCCTCGCTCATGACAATGCTGTCGATGGGCAACGACTCGCTCAACCCCGTCGTCTACGGCCCGCAGACGGCGCAGCACCTCCTCAACCGCGGCGACGTGATGGACCTCATGATCATCAACTTCGACGCCAATGCGCATCCGTTCCACATGCACGGCACGACCTTCCAGGTCACTCGCGGTGCGCTTTCCGAGCTTGACCGCGTGAGAAGCGGAACTGACGAACTTGCGCGCTGTGGCAGTCGCGATGGACGTAACCTCGGACGACCCCGAGCTCAACCCGCCGCACGCGCTCGGCGCGGCCAACCCGATGAGGCGCGACACCGTCATCGTCCCCGCGGGTGGTGCTGTCAAGTGCGTCTGAGGCGGGTCCTCAACGGGGCTGTCCGCAACGTCTCGCTGACCCTCCTTCCTCCTCCTCTTCCTCCTCCGCAGCATCGCTTGGCAGGCATACAACCCCGGCGCCTGGGTCTTGTACGTACCTCTTCCCCTATTGCACACGCCCGCCAAAATCCTTATGCCGCGGTCGACCTTCCTAACTCGCGCTGACCACCTTACCCCGCCGCGCAGCCACTGCCACAGTGCGTATGCTCGTTCTGCGCACGCGGCCTCGTTGCTGACCTGCCTTTCCCTTCCGCCTCGCTGAACAGTCCAGTGGTGCGCCCTCTTCCCGGTCTTCCTTGCCCTGTCGCGTAAACTCACAACGTCCTCCCTCTCGCAGGCACATGGAAGCCGGTCTCGCCGTCGTCTTCATGACCGACATCCTTGGCGCACAGCAGTCCTTGACGCTGCCGCAGCAGATCGTCGACCAGTGCGAGGCGCAGGGGATCTCCCCGGTCGGCAACGCTGCGGGCAGGATGTCGGTGACGGACCTCGCGGGCGCGCCGCACGGTCCGGAGGACCAGGAGCACATCACGGGATGGTGCGCCGCCGTCCCTCATTGTCACCGTGGAGGAGCACGCTGACCTTCTCGACTCCCTCTCGGCCCCGCCCTCGCTCGACCACTCCTCGCTACCTGTCTTCACGGCGTGTTCGTCCGCTCCCACAGGACGCCCAAGGCCAAGGGTGCCCTTGCGGGATGCGTCCTTACCGCCGTCATCGGGATGCTCACGGTCGTCTGGGTGTGTTTCCTCCTCCTCCCTCTTCCTATCCCCCTTCGGCCCATCTCCTCTGGATCGACAACCTGCTCACGTGCTTCTACGTCTCTCTTTGACGACGCTGACTTCCGCACCCGGCCCGCAGTACGCTGTTGGCGGCCAGCTCGATGCCGACGAGCTCCAGGAGGAGGTCGCCCGCGACATGGAGGTCAAGGCCGCTGCCGGCGGCGGCTTCCTCAAGCGTGGCTGGAGGAAGGTTACGGGCAAGACGGTTCAAGCGTCGGAGTGAGCGCGTCGATGGAAGGAGAGTGGTGGGAGGGGATTCGGGGAGGGTCAAGGTCGAGGAAAAGGAGCGGTAACAATCGAGTCGGCGCTACTCTCTTGGGCTTTCCAGCTGTCAATCCATCCGTATCTATGCCTATGCACGCTAGCGACGTGGGAAAAGTGCGAGACGGCCGGAAGCACCTTCGGAAGCGGCGCCGATTGATGAGGACGTTCCCCTCGCGCTCGCTCGTCTTCCTCAGCTCGAACGCATTCGCTGCGACGATGGGCCGCCCGCCCAGCTCTGCCGACGACGCTGCACAGGCGGCAGCGGCTTCGGCTGAGCCCGCGTCGCTCCTCGCTCAGCTCCCTCCGCCCACGCCGTTCCGAGTGTGTGCGCGCAACCTCTCGATCCAGGCGCCGGTCCCGCGGTGGGTCGTCCCACTGGCGATTCCCTTCGCCGTGCCGCGCTGGATCCAGCGTCGGCTGCAGACGGGCGAGCAGGCGGTGCCGACCGAGCTGGTCAGGGGGGTTTCGCTGGAGATCGCGGCTGGGGAGGTGCTTGCGATGTGCGTGCTCTTCCTTCGTTTTGCATTGAAGCGAAGCTAACTCTTCGTTATTGTAGTATTGGCGGTAGCGGGAGCGGCAAGAGTGCGCTCTCCTTGTTAACCCCTCCAACCCATCCCAAACAGAGCTCACGCTGTTTCCCCTCACGCAGCTACCTTCCTCAATGTACTAGCCGGGCGCGTCGGAAACCTCGAGCTGCCTACGGGCGAGATCGAGTATACCCCGCTCGCCGCCGCTTCGCCTCCCTCGACTCCGGCTCGAAAACGATTCTCGACCGCCGCGCCATCCGGTAATGCGAGTCTGTCGACCGCCAAGAAGGCCATCGGCTACGTCCGCCAAGACGATGCTCTGCTCCCGTACTTGACGGTGCGGGAAACGCTCGAGACGGCGGCCGCACTGCGCCTGCCCGAGTCCGTCTCGTCCAGGCAACGGGCCGCAATCGTCGAGCAGACAATGGCCGAGCTGGGCCTGCGCGATGTCGCAGACGTCGTTGTTGGCGGAGCGCTGCGGAGATCAGCGGAGGAGAGCGGCGCAGGCTGAGCATCGGGTGCACTCTCGTCACCTTGCCGTCCGTGCTCCTCCTCGACGAGCCGACGAGCGGGCTCGACAGCTCGACAGCGTTCCAGATCTTGCAAACCCTTCAGCGCCTCGCTGCGAATGGCAGGGTCGTGGTTCTTAGCTGTCACCTTCCCCGGTCCGAGGCGTTCTCCATCGTGCGTTCTTTCTGCGTCTGTCGTTTCCACGGCAGCCTATCTGACGTACACAATCTCGCAGTTCGACAAGATCCTGCTCCTCTCGCGCGGCTCCCCCGTCTTTTCCGGCAATCGCGACCGGATGCTCCCGCACTTCGCCTCGCTCGGCTACCCTCTCCCACCGCATACCAACCGGCTCGACTTTGTCATCGACGTGCGGCTTCCCCTTTCCCCTAACAAGGATGTTGGGCTCATCAACGCATGCGCAGATTTCGTCTGTCGACAGCAGGACCGACAAGGCGGAGCAGGCGTCGCAAGGACGGGTAGCGAAGCTTGTCAAGGCGTGGCAGGAGCAAGAGCTCGTTCGCGGATCGACATCTGCCGGCCTGCAGAAGGAGAAGGACGTATCGTCCGCCCTCACTTCAACTGCCGCAGACCTTGAGAAGGCCGACTCGACACCATCCTCCCGCATGCCCAACGGCAACCCCGACGAACCCCGCGGACGTTGCAGCGTGCGAACGCGCTTCAGCAGACGCGTATCTTGACCCGGCGAGGGATGCGCAACGTCGTGCGCAACTGGGGCGTCTGCGTCGGATTTGCCGTGCAAGCCATCGTGTGCGTTGCGCTTCGAGTTCCATTCACCGCGACGTGTCCTGACCCGCTCCACATAGCATCGGCGTCGTTCTCGGCCTCGTCTTTCTCGAACCGCCGGAGACACCCGCCGGCATCGTGTCGCTCAAGACTCTCGCCTACATGAATGCTCCAGCATTCTACTACCTCAGCATCATCGTGCGCCTTCAACTCTAGATCCACCCGCGCCGTTCTGATACTCGGCTCCGCGCAGCTCGCGATCTTCCTGCTCTGCGAGGAGCTCGTCGTCTTCGACCGCGACCGCGAGGACAACCTCTACTCGACCGTCCCTGGGTCGTCTCCGTCATCCTCAGTTACGGCCCGATCAACGTCCTCTGCGCTGTGCGTCTAGCTCCATCAGCTGGCGTCCAGCAGCTAGCTGATCAAGCACCTCTCACTTCCCTCGCTTCCTCACTGCCCGCGCGGTTCTCTCTCTTCGCGCCTCTACGCCAACAGACGACATACTCGGTCATTCTTTAGTGAGTAACGCTATTGCATCGCCACCGAGGATGCTGACGAAACCCCTCCCATAGCTTCATGGGCGGCTTCTGGCGACAGCACCTCGCCAAGAACGTTCTCTCCTTCATCGCGCATGTATGCCTCATGCTCCATCAGTCTCCTCCCCGCCCGCTGATTCATCTGTTCAATCCGCAGGGCATACTGCAGCAGCAAGCGGCATGGAGCTACGCGCTGCTGGCGTGCTCGATCCAGCGCTCCTTCGCGCAGGCATCGCTGCTCGCGAACGGCGTCTCGATCATGTTCTTCCTCTCCGCGGGCTACCTCATCACGGACCTCCGCCGTGGGTCGAGTGGACGAAGTGGCTGTCGCCCTTCTTCTATGGTACGCCCCGTCTCCTCCATTGTCGGGAGGTCCGCAACTCACCTTCCACCCGCAGGCTTCCAGTGGGTCGCCCGCCTTCAGTTCGTCGGCCGCACCTTTGCCTGCGAGGGCGTGACGGGACCGGCGCTTAACCAGTGCGAAGGCATCAACGTCCTGCGCGGCATGCGCTTCAACCTTGGCACGCCGCTCTACGTGTTCCCGCTCGGCCTCCTCGGCTTCGTCCTCGTTACCTACGCCCTCGCAGCTCTCCTCCTCGCGACGTACCACCCCGGCGGCGTCAAGCACGCGGCGAAGCAGGTTTCGAAGGTCACGGTTGAGCCGGCTTCAGCCGCCGAACTCAAGCGCAGCAGCTCGAGGAGGGCCGTCGACATCGTCGTGAGCCATCTCAAGCTGGTCGTTGTCAAGCGCGGGTTTGGCAAGCTCCGCGCTCGACGTGAGAAGGTCATCCTCGAGGACGTGTCGGCGCACTTCCCGCCGTCGAAGGTTTCGGCGATCATGGGCCCTTCCGGCGTGCGTCTCCTCTCTCTACTGCCGTTCGAAAGCCTCACTGATGACCATTCCGCTCGCGCGCAGGCCGGCAAGTCGTCCCTGCTGCAGGTCCTCGCTGGGCGCCTCAGCTCGTCCGCCATGTCGTCCTTCACCTCGACCGGCTCAATCACGCTCAACGGCCAGCCGTTCGACTCGTCTCTCGCCTCGCTCGTCGCCTTCATCGAGCAGGAGGACGCGCACCACCTCCCGGCGCTCACCGTCCGTGAGACGCTCCGCTACGCCGCGCGCCTCAAGCTCAAGGAGCAAAGCACGGCGGCGTGCCATGCTCGCGCGGAGAAATCATCCGCATGCTCGGGCTCGCGCCGTGCGCGGACAACCTCGTCGGCGGCGTGCTCCTCAAGGGCATCTCGGGCGGCGAGAAGCGCCGCGTCTCGCTTGGCGTACAGCTCATCGCAGGCGCGGCGGTGCTCTACGCTGACGAACCGCTCACCGGTGCGCCTCTCGCTTCTGAGTGCTCACGCCCAATCGACCAGCGGACTGCGTTCCCGTCCGGCTGCGACTGACCCGCCCCCGTTCGCAGGCCTCGACGCTTTCACCGCGCAGAGCGTGATGCAGACGCTCAGCGACCTCGCCGCCGCAGGGCACACCGTCGTCATTACGGTGCACCAGCCGCGCGCCGAGATCTGGGACGCGATCGACGGGGTCCTCCTGCTTGCGAAGGGCGGACGGACGGTCTACTCGGGCCCGGCGCGTGAGGTGCTGCCGTTCTTTGAAGGCGCGGGCGAGGTCTGCCCGTCGAATTACAAGTGCGCAGTCCCTCCTCGGCTGTCGACTGCGAGACTGACCTTTGCTCGCTCTGCAGTCCGGCCGACTTTGTCCTCGACGCCATCTCGCTCAACTACGCAAGCCCGTCCGCGGAAGAAGCGTCCCGCGAGCGTGTCGACCGCCTCGTCGAGACGTGGAAGTCCGTCTCGGGGTCGTACGACGCCGGAGAAGCTGCTCCACCCGCCGCGACGCGGACTGCGCGGTTGCAAGCGACGCCATTCCTCAAGGCGTTCCCCGTCGTCATTATGCGCAGCTTCACGTGTGCCGCTCGCCCTTCCTGTCCTGTCACGAGTATTGACCGACTCCCCCTCGCACAGCAACCTCCGCCGCCAACCCGACATCTTCGTGGCGCGCATCGCGAACCCGCCCTTCCTCGCCTGTCTCTTCTGGCTCTTCTTCGCCGTGCGTCTTCCTTCCCTCGCGCCACCTCTTCGACTTTCCCGCTTACTCTCGAACCCGCCTGCAGCGCCTCGGCTACGGCCCCTCGAGCGCGCAGGACCGCATCGGCCTGCTACAGGAGACGACGGCGCTGCCGTTCGTTGGGATGCTCGCGTGCCTGTCGATCTTCCCGTTCGAGCGCGCGCTCTTCTACGACGAGTACAAGAGCAGCGCGCGGCAGTCGGTAACGACCTTCCTCGCGGCCTACACTGTGCAGGAGACGGCGACGTCGCTCCTCAGCTCGCTTGTGCGTCCGCTTCCTCTGTCCTTTTCGTCGAAAAGGGGCTAACAACACGCGCAGCCCTGGGCGGTCATCTTTGTCTACGGGATGAACCTGCAAGCCGGCGGGCGGCGCTTCGTCGAGTTCTGGCTCTCGTCGTTCGCGTTGATCAGCGTCGGCGAGTCAATCGGGATCTGCTTCTCCGCGCTGACGAGCAACGGCGTGCTCGCCGTCTCGCTCGTCTCGGCGGGTTGACCCTCCTCGGGCAAGTCAACGGGATCGTCTCGGCGACGGTCCCGCACTGGCTGCAGATCATCGCTTGGGTGCGCGCTCTTCTCCCTCGCTCCCTAACGCGCAGCGCTCATCCACATCCGCGCGCGCAGATCTCGCCCATGAAGCCTCAAGCCGCCGTCGCGACGATCAACGAGTTCGCCGGCCTCGTCTTCGCCTGCACGCCCGCGGAGGTCGCGAGCGGCGCCTGCATCGCCGCGACGGGCGAGCAAGTGCTCGACACGTTCTCGCTGCCGCACAAGGGCACGGGCAAGTATATGGGCATCTTGATGGCGCTCGTTGTGCTGTGGAGGGCCGCGGCGTGGGCGGCGCTGAGGGCCAGGGTCGCGTTCTTGTAGAGTCTCTGCGCGCAGTCGGATGTAGAGGCGCTTTGTGTAGGATGTAGACTCTCCCGCTCTGTTCTTGTAGCACTCCCGCCTCTCGCAACGCACTCAGTCGGACCTTCCCCCCTCGCGAGGCACAGAGAGACTCCTCCGGCGTTCCAGCCCGCCTACGCCGCACCAAGCATGACCCTCCTCCACCCGTCCTCGTTCCGGCGCTTGTTCGCCTCGCGCTCCTCGGCGCTGAACACGCGCGACGCAGGACGCTTCCGCTCCCCGGCCGGCGGGGGCGGCGGGGCGGCCGCGGCGGAGGGGAGGGCGAGCGCGCGCCCCTCGGGGAGGGAGTACGAGCACGCGAAGTGGGCCTCGGCCCCCTCGCCGGTCGCAGCGCGCACGCTGCTCACCCACCGCGCGACCGTCGGGCGGACGTACCTCCTGCGCTCGCGCTCGGCCTCGTCCGCGGCAAGCTGCGCCGCGCGCGCCGCGCCGTCCTCGTCGCCTGACCCCTCGGCGTCGGCGGCAGCAGTGACCGACTTGTTGAGCTTGGAGCGGCCGCGGCCACGCCCGCCGCCGCGCCCGCCGCGCTTGCCCGTCCCCGAGGTGGACGAGACGCGCCCGACGGGCTTCTTCAGCAGGCGGTTGATCGTCTCCGTTTTCTGTGCGAGGGGGAGCGAGCGTGAGCTCCGGTCGGGAACCAGAACGAGGAGAAGAGGGACGCACCTCGTCCTCGAGCTTCTTGTCCGCCTGCGATTTGCGCTTGCGCGACTTCTCGGCGCGTGCTTGCGCGATCTCGGCTTCCGTGCGGTCGGGCTTGACGCTCGTGTCTGTACGCGGGAGGCGGAGATGAAGCATGCGTCAGCGACCGCGCAAGCGGACGGGATGCAAGAGCATGCAGGAAAGCGCCACGCACGCGTCGGCAAGCTCATGAGCTCGAGCGCCTCGTCCCCGCCCATCTCCTTGGCACGCTGCCTCGCCGTCTTCCTCCCGCCGTAGATCGAGCTCGCAGCCTCGCTCCCGCTCCCGCTCAGGTCGTCGCCGTCGTCGTCGAACTCGCCACCCGAGGCGAGCTCGTCCTGCTCCTGAGCCGGAGAGCTGCGACGACATGCGCGAGGAGAGACCCATGTCGTCGTCCGAGTCGGGGAGGTCGAGCGAGGCGTCGGATTCGTCCGTCTCTGCGGGAGGGAGCGGTATCAGCCGAGGCTCTGCGGCTCGAAGCATCGCTGGCATCTCTTGAGAACCGAAGATTCGCATGAGCGGGAAGAGCGGCGACGCACCGGCCTTCTTCTTCCCCTTGCCTTTGCCCTTGCCCTTCGCCGCAGCCTTCCCCGCTGCAGCACCCTTCCCCTTCCTCGATGCGCCGCCCGCGACCGAGCTAGCAGGTGAGCTCGCCGCCGTCGTCGAGGGCGCCGTCGCCGCTGCCGCGGCACTCGCGCCCGCTCCTCCCGCGCCGCCCATCTTGAACCGGATCTTCATGCCCGCAAGCGGACCCCCAGCGGCGGCAGCGCCCACGCTGGGCGCCGCGGAAGCGGACGACTCGATGCTCGCGCGGCGCCTCCCCGCCGAGGCGGCGGCGCCTGCCTTTGGCGCAGCGGGCTTCTTCGCGCGCGAGGAGGAGGCGGCCTTGCGCGGCGCGGGGGAATAGTCGCCCTCGTCATCGTCCTCCTCCTCTCCCTCGTCGTCGTCGAGCTCGTCCTCCTCGTCAAGCTCGTCGTCGTCGTCGTCGTCGCTGTACGCCGCCTGGGCGCGCGCGCGGGCACTGGGCTTCGATGCGCGGGCAGGCGCCGGTGCAGGCGGCGGAGGAGGCGGTGGCTGCGGTGGCTTGATGCGGATGCTGGTCGCTCCTGCGCGCGAGGTCGAGGCGGTGGGGGCAGCGCGGGGCGGGGGAGGGGCGGCGGCGGGGGCAGCGTCGTCCGAGCCGGACGCGAGCTGATCCTCCTCGTCGGAGGGAGTGGGCGAGCGGATCCGCGGGGGCATACTGGGCAGTACTAAGGGGGGAATAGAGCGCGAGGGTAAGGCGGGAGCAAGGGAGGGAGATGAGGGCGACACCGTCACCTCGACCCTCGCGAGGAGTTAGGCTGGAAGCGTGGCAATGAGTGTGATACTGTGAGAGTAAGGCTGAACTAGTCGGTCCCTTACTTGGAGGTGGGCGCGAGCGGGGGTGCGTGCAGCGGGGCCGCTCCCCTCCTGCGCGCCATCGCCTCGCCGCTCTCCGCACGAGCAGCTCGAAGGAGACGCGCACTCGCTCTGACGTGGAGGGAGACACGCTCCAGACGCGCTCTTGCTTCTCTGCGCGGCCTGCATGCTCCCGCCCCTCTCCCGCCTCGACACCGACCTCGCGCCCACCCTCGCGAGCCACGACGCCGCACGGGCAGGCCAGAACGACGCTCAGTCCACCCGAGACACACCTCCAAGCGCGCACACCCCAACGGGACTCGCCCACGACGACGCGTTCTGCTCGTCGCCCGTCGCCCTTGTTCCCGACTCGCCCCTCGACACCGTCCAGCAGACCCAGGGAGGGGCCTACGCGCCGAGCACCGCAACCGCAGCCACCCTCTCGCGCGCCTCGTCCCTCAAGGCCCGCCCAGGACGCATGCCCACCGCCTCAACCGCGCCAGCGGCATCTCCGCCAAACGGCCACCGCCCGCTCGCACGCCGTAGCACGGGATCGACGAGCCCCGTCGCGAGCATGAGTCTCTCGAGCAACGGGCACGGCAGCGGTGGGTTCATCGGCGGCGGGTTCGCTGGTGCTACCTCGTCGTCCGGCGCGCCGCCCACCCGCGCACGGAGGGGTAGCTTCGGCGCTGCGACGCGGGAAGGGCGGCGGTGGTGGGATACCCGCGGACGGTGCATGCGCCTCGTCGTCCTCGTCGTTGGCGCAGTAGCCATGTGGTGGCTCGTCGCGCGGTGGCAGGGCGAGGCGAAGCCCCGCCAGAAACTCGCGTACCGGTGGTGGGAGGCAGAGGAGATCCCCAGCGGTGCGCCCCTGCCCTCTCTATGGTATCTACGTGCAGCAGCTGATGCGACTTGGAAACAGAGGACCTTGCGGCACTTCTCCCGAAACCAACCCTCCCTCCTCGACCACCACGACCTAAACCTCCGCCCCCGCATTCGCACACGCTCTCTCAGCTTCTCCGACTACCCTCGACGGTCTCCTTCTCGTCCTCGACCCCGCCAGAATGGACCGCCGTCGTCCACCTCACCTCATCCTCCCAGCTCATCTCCTCGTACCTCGCCCCGCTCGTCGCCTCCCTCACGCGGCAAACACCTCTCGCACCCTCGCGGATCCTCTTCCTCGTCCCGAAGGGCATGGAGCCCTCCCCCTCCGTCCTCTCCTCCCTCGGCTCCCTCGTCGCAACCGTCCCGTACGCCTCGTCCACCGCGCCCGTCGTCGCCCTCGCCGAAGCGGCCCAGTCCCGCGTCGAGAGCGACTACATTCTCTTCATCGACGGTCACCTCCCGTCGAAGTCGGACGTCCTCTCGCGCGAGTACGTCAAGACGCTCCTGCACGCGAGCGGCACGCGCGAGTACGGCTCCGCGCTCCTCACCGCGGGCGGGCTCGCGCTCTCTCCCTCCTCCCCATCCGCGTCCTCAGCAGAATGCGTCTTCCCCGCGACGAGCGCCGCGCGCGTCGCCGCCCCCTCGCTCCCGTTCCTCCTCCCGACCTCGTGGCTGCTCCCGCGCGACCCGACCCGCGCAGGCACGTCCGTCCTGCAAGGGCTCGCGACGGACCTCCCGCTCGAGCTCGCGCTCGCCACCGCGCTGTGGACGAAGCACGCCATCCCGGCGTACGCGCTGCCGCTCGTCCCGCCGTCGTCCTCCTCTGCGTCGGCACCAGACGGGCACGCCTGCGAGCGGCTCCGCCGCTCGCTCGCGGCCTCGGGCAGCGGCGCCGCAGCGCTCTTTGCCCCCGCAGCGGGCGGCGGGTCCGGCCTCCGCCTGCTGCAAGCCGCAGGCGACAGGGCGAAGGGCGGCCTCGGCGGCGCGCGCGAGCCCTCCATCGCCGAGCGGGCGGAGGAGGCGCGCGCGCAGGCGCTCGCGACGGGAACGGCGGTGCTCCTCGTTAGTGGGAGGGAGGAGCTGGATGCGGTGAGGGGGATGGCGTGCCGCTTTGCGGGGATGGCCGCGCGCGGGGAGGGCGACGAGGACGTGCGGAGGGACTTCAAGGTCCTGGTGGCGGACTATGACCCGCACGCGGACGGTGACGACGGCGCCCGCGACGCAGCATGCCACCTCGACCTCACGCTGCTCGGGGCGTCGTCGTCCTCCTTCCCCTCGGCAGCGACGCCGGGCAGCGCCACGAGCGAGCCGATCTCGCTCGCGCTCGTCGACGCGCTCGACGCCCTCTCCCCCGCCCCCGCCTTCGTCCTCTATTTGACGGATGGGCCCCGCGCGCGCGAGTTCGACGAGGTCCTCCGCTGGATGGGCGGGGTTTTTGGCGCGCGGAGGGGCGGAGAGCGCTTGAGCCGCGTCAGGGCCGAGAGGGAGATGCTCAAGGGGAGTGCGGCGGCGGGCGGAGAGGGGAGGGGGAGGCCAACCGTCGTGGGGATGACGAGGGAGGAGGCGAGGAGGGCGGAGTGGGTCGGCGCGCTCGACCTTGAGGCGCTGCGGCGTGCGTTTTCACTCCGATTGTGTGGGCGAAGACGACGCGAAGACTGACGAGGAGGACGTGCGCAGACTTCCACACGCCGCGGATCGACCTCTCGGTCGTGACAAACGACCGGCCCGTCTCGCTGCACCGCCTCCTGTCATCGCTGCAGACCGCGTACTACTTCGGCGACGACGTGTCGCTCGCCGTCAACCTCGAGCAGACGGCGGACCGGCTCACGCACCGCCTCGTCGACGACATGCGGTGGCCGCACGGCTCGTTCGCCCTGCAGCACCGCATCCTCCTCGGCGGGCTCATGCCCGCCATCGTCGAGTCGTGGTACCCGACGTCGAACGACACGTACGGCGTCCTCCTCGAGGACGACGTCGAGGTCTCGCCCCTCTTCTACGGCTGGCTCAAGTTCGCCATCCTGCAGTACCGCTACACGCTCGCGGGGCGGCGTGCAAGCCCGCGCATGTTCGGCGTCTCGCTGTACCAGCAGAAGAACATCGAGCTGCGACCCGAGGGCCGGCAGCCGTTCGATGCGCACAAGCTCTTCGAGGGCCTGTCGCTCCACCCTACGACGCCGTACCTCTCGCAGATCCCGTGCTCGTGGGGCGCGGCCTACTTCCCCGAGCACTGGCGCGAGTTCCACGCGTTCCTCGCGCTGCGCCTCTCCGAGCTCGCGCTCCCCATCTCGGAGCCGCTCGTGCCCGCGATCCGGAGCAACAAGTGGCCGCGGTCGTGGAAGAAGTACTTCATCGAGCTCGTGTACCTCCGCGGGTACACGATGCTCTACCCCAATTACCCCGACTTTGAGTCGCTCTCGACGAACCACCTCGAGAAGGGCACGCACGTCAAGACGGCGCGCGTCGACGAGAAGAAGAAGGCCATGTTCGAGGTCCCGCTCCTCGACCGCGACGCCTCGCTCCTCGATACCCTCCCCGGCGGCGCGGGACACGAGCGCCTCCCCGAGTGGGACGCCCTCCCCGCGCTGGACCTCTGGGGCGCGCTCGCGAGCGAGCACGAGCTCCTCGAGCGCGGGTGGCAGTCGACCCGCATGCTTGGCTCGTGTGGCGCACGGCTCCCCTCCCTCGCGGAGGACGCGCTCGCCCGCCCGAGGTACGATGCCCGCGAGCTCCTTTGCGAGCGCGGCTGGGACCGCGAGACCGAGGGCCGCCTTGTCGATGCGCAGCCGCTCGCCCTCCGGGGGGTCGGCGCCCGCCCCGCCGTGGCCGAGCCCGAGGTCGAGGACGAGGTCGCGGCTCCGGTTCTACGCCGCGCAGAGGGCGACTCGCACGCGCACCACGCGCACGCGGAGGAGGACGAAGCGGTCCGCGCGCTCGAGGTCGACGATGCGGACGCGGGCTCGCGTGCGGGGCTCTTCCCCGATACCGAGGCGGACGAGGAGGAAGAGGATGGCGAAAGCGATGCGCGCGCGCGGCGGAAGAAGGTCGACTTTGCGGCGCGGCGGGCGCACGCCGAGGAGGCGGAGCTGGGCCTCGACGAGAGTGAGTCAGAGGCGGAGGCGGAGCCGGCGCGGGCGCCGGAGCGGGGCGGGCCGTCGAGGAGGAGCGGCGGTGGTACCCGGCGGCGGCGGCGTGAGCGGGCGGTCTTGGTTCATAAGCGCGAGGTCTCTATTCTGGTCGTCTTCCGTAGCACAGCATCGTCTCTCTCCCTCGCAGGAATCGCATCTCGTATCGTTCCGTCGGGTCGGGGCTTTGGGCGCAGGAGTAAGAACGAGTGTACTGAGTTGCGAGAAGGGAGAGAGAAACTGCGATAGAAAGCCGACGAGCGATAGAAAAGAGGGTCTACGGGCGGGGACAGCGCGACGCTCAGATGGCATGAGCGTTGTACGGATGCGTCGCAACCTGCGCGACGGTGTTGTCCGACGAGTTCCTCAGAAACGGCTGTCTGCGCTGACCTCCTCGCGGCGGTCAGTCCGCGCGTCCGGAGGAGAGGAAGAAAGACGCGCCTGCTGTACGTCCCGACCGTCCCATGCTCGAGCTCGTCCTCGAGCGCGACATGTCCTTCCTTCTCGATGCTCCTCGCGGACGAGTGCGTCCCCGCGCCCGCGCCCGCGCCCGGCATCGAGAGCGGGTAGACGACGCCGCCCGCGCCGTGCACCGCAAGGTCGACGTTGCTGCCCGGCCCGCCGGGCGAGCGGACGCTCTTGCTGTGCGTGAGGGCGTCGAACCCCGCCTGCGCGGCCGCGCGGCCGTACACGCCGTCGCTCGCGCCCATGCCGCCGGGGCGGCCGAGGTGCTTGACCGCGCCGGACTTTGTCCCGAACGAGTTGAAGTAGCCGGCGTCGACGCCGAGGAGGTCGGCGAGGAGGTTGCGCGCGTTGAGGGCGACGAGGAGCGAGAGCGCCATGAGCTTCGAGAGGCACAGCTGCGCGATCGCGTGGTAGTTGGTCTGCTGGAAGACGCCGAAGAGGACTGTCGCGATCTGCGGGCGGGATTGACTCAGTTGGAGCGCGCAGCGCAGCGGGAGACGAGAGAGAACGCACGACGGCGGCGGCGGCGGAGAGGCCGTTCGTCGCGAGGATAATGATCGCGACCTTGATGATAGAGCGGGTGCTGCGCTCGAACGGGCCCGACATGGACTTGGAGACGGCGCCGAGGAAGTGGAAGTAGCCGAAGCAGATCACGATGTCAACACTGGCGGCGAGGCCGAGCCAGACGCAAGCTGCGGGAAGCGGGAGGTTCAGTTCGTGCACGTGCGAGGGAGAGAGGGAGGGAGGGGACGCACCGCCCCAGAGCCATTCGGCGAAACGCAGGAACTCGCGGTCGTACGCGATGATTTTGCCCGTGACGGCAGCGCCAAATCCAAACTGCACGAGGGTGAGGAGCGCGATGAAACCGGCGATGGCGGTCCCGAGGGTGCTCTTCTCCGAGACGATCCAGACGCGGTGGGCGTACTGCGTGGAGTCGAGTGAGCGTGGGCGGCGGGAGGAAATCGAAGGGACGCACGAAGAGGTGGACGACGAGTGCCATGAGGCCGGTCATGACGGGCTCGGCGGTGAAGGACTGTGCGAGGAGAGAGTCACATGCGGATGCTCGGGCGTATATGAGGGGACGCACCCATGGCGAGAGCGCGAGGATGGCGGGGTTGCCGTAGTTCTCGACGATCCACAGCCAGATGGTCTGCAGACGCGAGTGTTAGCGCGAGGGCACAGGCGTCCGAACGAGCGGGAACGCACGTTGATCGCGAACGCTGAGTGCAGCAAGTCGCACAACGTCACGCCGGCAACCTGTCCGGAAGGAGCATCAACAGGGCGCCCTTGAACGACCGGCGGAGCTCGCGCGCACCAGGACGATGTCTGCACGCGCGAGGCAGGTCAGCAATGGTACGCGGCGAACGAGGGCGAGCAGCGGGACGCACAACCCCACGGCTCGTGCGTCTTGCGGCTGTTCATGAAGAAGACGATCTCTGCAAGGGCGAGGGCGTCAGCTTCGGTCAAGTCGGGAGGAGACGGTGGACTCGCCTTGGTAGAGAGTCGCTCCTTGCTGCATGCGGATGGAAGGGTCAGCTGTGCACTGGGAGGTACAGCATGGCGAGAGCACGCACCAAGAACAGCGCGAGCAGCGTCCCGATGAGCTGCGCCGGCGGGACCCATCAGCTCCTTGTCCTCCTCGACGCGGCGCGACACGCGGGTGCGCCGCTCGTGCGACGGAGAGGAAAACTCGTACGAAGGGCCCGAGGGTGTCGTCGAAGCTGGTCGGGGCGGCTTCGCCTGCGGTGGCCATCTTGGCTGGTGCGCGAGCGGAAGCGGTGAGCGGGAGGAGGGAGAGCGCCGATGGGGAGGAGAAAGGCGGGCAGGAGAAGGCGCTAGAGATCGCCTCCTGTGTGGTCGGTGAGCTCCCCGCCTCGGAGAAGGCTGTGCCCCTGGGGGCGGAGCGGAGGCGGAACTCGGCGATCGCGAGGTGTGCGCGGCTCTCCGCGAGCGGAGCACGTCCTAGCGCCGAGGAACAACGCGTTCAAGAGGTGCAGGCGGGGGGTCTGGCAGCACCGGGCAAGAGGAGACGCAGGAGAAGACAGGAGGCCGATCCGTCCGCGGGGTGACCGAGGAGCCGCTGCCTGCAGAGGAGAGAGGCGAGATGCGGGAGACAGAGCAAAGCGCGAAGGAGATGCGGTCGAGCGAGTGTGAAACAACCTCGAGCTGAAGCGGAGAGGAGGAGCCAAGAGACTCACGAGCGGACGAACGCAAGGAAGCCTCTCACGCGCATCTGCCTCGATCCCGCCAGCTCTTCCGGTCCTGATATATTCCCTTCGTTCCGCTCAACCTTTGAGGTCGTTGGCGGCCTTGATGCCCGCCTTTGCCTTCTTCTTCAGGTCGGCGCGCTGTTTCCGCAGGGCCGCCGCGGCGTCGTCCTGGCCGGTCTTCTCGCCCGCGTTACTGTTGAGGAGGGTCCATACCCACGGCGGGTACTCGCTGTCCTCGAGGGCGATGGGGTCCTGGCCGTCCTTGAGGTAGTTGAGGCCCTTGAGGACGGTGCCGGCGGGGCAGGCGGAGGGGCAGGTGCCGCCGCAGCTATCCGCGGCGGGGAAGTTCAGCTCAGCGACACTCGAGGACGCCTCCGAGGGGACTCAACGCACCAGCGGACGCCTTTGCGCCGGAAGTAGACGGGCGGCGAGGGCAGACGGCGACGAGGAGAAAGTGCGGAGGAGGGCGGCGGCGGGGCGTGCGATGCGGCGGGTGGGCTGGCGGAGGGCAGAGAGGGCAGACTGGCACGTGCACGCCATTGTCGAGCTTGTCTGGGTTGAGTGCGGTGCTCGAGATCAAGCCAACCTCGTCGCGCCGGCTTCGCCTCGTCTGCCTCACCCCACTCGCTCGAGCCTGGTCGTGGTGGTCTACGCTGAGCTTGAAGAGCTGCACTTGCGCTGCTGAAGTTCTGCGCTTGTCTCGAAGGCGCTCCCCGCCGCTTCCACCACTCCCGCCGTTTTCATCAGCTCGACGAGGTTGGACGCCGTTCTCGTTCTCTGTGCGGGGCTGGAGCTCGCCGCATATCACCATAGGGGACTATGGACGATCTTTGTCCCTTACACGCAGCAACAGTCTCGCCCGGACGCCGGCGCACTCCCCTCCCTCCAGGTCCCTCGCTCCTCGACATCGCCGAGAAGAGACGCCGCCCCATACCACCTCGAGTCGCCTCAGCGATAGTGCTCACGACACATTCCGCTGAGATGCGCTCCGTCTGATCGAAGCACCCGTCGCTATCCCGTAAACGCATCCGGACAGGCGCTTCGCGACTCGAGCCTGTTCGTAGAAACTCTCAGCGCCAACCGCCAAACTCGGGCCTACTACCAGCTACGCGGCTTCAACCCGGGCGGCCATCGCTGCTTGTCTTCGCCCTGCGCCGGCCTTCGCACACATCCCTCGCTCGTAGAGCGCAATCCGCGCCCCGCATCTCTCCGCCGTGCACCGCGCTGCACGTCTGTCGCGCTTGCTCCCGCTACCAAAGGTCCTCATGCTGCGCTTGAACTCAGCGCAGGTGCAGGCGTTGCGCGGGCACTTGACAACCGGGAGTGCCGGGAGGTCGGTCAGACTATCAGCGGCGCATAGGCGTCCCTTGGGCCCCGGCAGCTCGCCAGCCTACAACAGCACTCGTCGATCAAGGCGAAGGAGTGATCACGCTACCTGGTGTAGTTCTTGACGGCGATGGACGCGTTGTTGCGAGCCGGGAGGAGGGGGAAGCAGCGAGGTTCAGCCTCGCTCCATTGCAACGCGAGCTTCGGAATTTCACATGGGCACATAAGAGAGCATTCGCACGCGTTTACCCCTTGAAACCGCGAGGAAACAGTTGCCCTCGCCTTTGCCGGGCGTTCTCATCGGCTGCTGCGCAGAGAGCTCGCTGCTCTCCTCCACCCCGCTCGACCCGCCCAGGTCGCGCTCCGAGCTGCTTTCGACCGCACAGGCGTCTTCCGAAGTACGCCCGCCTCCCGCGCGCGCGTCCCACCTCTCCCGCCGCCGACCCCGGCGCGTCCAGTCGCGACCCCCTCGCCCGCCTCTCGCCGTGCAGCTCGGCGTGTTGCGGACGCGTCTACTCCGCGAAGAGCTCTCCACTAGCCAATCGACCCACCCCGACCGCGTTCAAGCGCGTCTCGCCCGTCGTCGCGATGCCTCCCTCGCCCTCCCGCGCCGCGTCCGCCGGCAGGAAGGGCGACGACCGCGACGCGCTCAAGAAGGCCGCGCACCGCTTCCGCGAGCAGCGGAGCAAGATCCTCCGCCTCCTCGGCCAGTCGGCCCACTCGTTCGGCGCCGACTTCGCCATCCTCTGGGTCGCGCCCGAGGGCCAGGCAGAGGTCTACGCGAGCGAGGCGCTCCAGGGCCGCCTCCGCACGTGGCTCGACGATGCCGTCCAGCGCGACGCCGAGGAGTGCGTCAGGCGCGACCGCGAGGAGAAGGAGCGCAGGCGGATGGAGGGTCTCCAGGTCCTCGGAGGCAGCCAGGTCTTTGGCGCGCAGGGCCAAGTCGTCAACCCCGCCGCGGGCCCCGAAGCGATGGACTGCGGCGGCGACGGAGTCGACGGCGCAGCCGCTGAAGGCCGTTCCGGCACCGACGCCGACGACTTTCTCCTCCCCCCGCCCAGCGGGCCCAGCGCGTCTGACGACGCGCTGCCGACCCCGACGCGCGTTGCCAGCACGAGCAACGACTACCACCAGGATTTGTCGTCGCCGGCGCAGCCGCGGCAGCCGCTCGGCCCGCCAGCAGCGCGCCTGAGCCGCTCGCTCGCAGCGAACAACCTCTCCGCCTCGCAGCTCTCGCCGCACCTCGCCGCGTCGCCCATCCCCTCGCCCCTCTTGCCTCCATCAGCCTTCCCTTCCTCGCCCTATCCTCCCGCTGCTTCCGGCCCTCCGGCGCCCGCCAAGCTCGTCCGGCGCACCTTCACGCCCGACGAGCTCGAGCAGTGGTACCGCGACCGGCTGAACGAGCTCTGGCACAAGGTCGACAAGATCGTGTGCAAGACGTGGATTAAGACGGTCGAGCCGAACAAGCAGTCGCGGTACCAGTACCAGAAGGGCGACGAGCACAAGCCCGGCTGGTGGCCGCGCGAGATCCGCCACAAGGAGCCCGACCACCTCAACAAGCCTGGTGCGTCGCATGCTCCATTTCCTGCACGTTCCTGACGAGCTGACCCGCCTTCGCGCGCAGAACGCGTCGCCCTCCTCATGCACATCCTCCGGAACGGTCCCGTCTCGATCGAAGAGCTCGAGCTCGCGACCGCCGCCGTCAGTGCGCACATCCCGACGGAGAAGATGTCCATCCTGCACGAGATCTACCGCATCGCCAAGGAGGAGAAGGCAGCGATCGAGCAGAGCTCTGGTGCGTCCCCTGCGCCTTTTCACTCGCTTCGCAAGCTGACGCTTGACTCTCGCTCGTCGCAGACGGCACCTTCGCCGAGCTGACCGTCGCGCTCGAGGTCGTCACGAACAAAGCGGAGGAGCAGCTCTCGCCGGCCGCCGACGAGCCTAAGTTGCACAACACGCGGCATCGCGCGCGGCGCTCGATCGGGCAGCAGCCCGCGGAGCTCTCAGCGCCGCAGCTCTCGCCCGCGGCCGCGCGCGTCCCCAGCCCGCTGCAGCAGACGCCGCGCGCCGCAAACCGGCTGCAGCCGTACCCGCTCGCGCGGTCGCACTCGCACTCGGACGTGCACGCCGAGGCGGGCCTGTCGCGCTCGCCCGCCCCGCCGCCGCCGAGCGCGAGCGCGGGCATGTCCCGCAGCCAGTCGCTCGCGGGGCCGGTGACGAGCGCGGGCGCCCGCGGCATGTCAGTGGGTCGAGGCGCGAAATCAAGGGCGCGCTCGAGGAAGCGGACCTCCTCGGCGCGGAGGCGGTAGACGCGACGCCGCACGGCGCGGGACGACCGCACGTCACGCCTGGGAGGGCGGCGAGCAGGGCTCGCCCCTCGCGCCCAGGCGGCGTCGATGGGCCGCAGCTTCAGCACGAGCGCGGTCGGCGGCGGCGGCGGGGGCGGTTCGGCGGGCAAGAAGGCGCGCGCAATCGACGACGCGGTCGCGAGCCCGGCGATGCTCAAGAGCCGCAGCCGGCTCAGCCAGCAGCACTTTGACCAGATGGTCCTCGGCGCGTCGTCGGCCGAGAAGCAGCAGCGGCGCGCGGTCGCTGCGCAGCAGCAGCAGCAGCACTTCCCCGTCGTGTACGAGCAGCCGCACGCGCACGAGATGCCGCCGCAGTTCCAGCTGCACCAGCATCACCAGCAGCAGCTCGCGCAGATGCAGGCGCAGGCGCAGGCTCAGCAGCATCTCCCGCCGCCGCCTCGCCCGCCGCTGCACCACGCGCACTCGCAGCCTCTCCCGCACCCGCACCAGCGCGTTCCCTCACACCCGCAACACCCGCACCCCGACCAGGGGCACCTCCCCGCCCTCCCGCCCGCGCCGCCCGGCCAGATCCTCGTCTACGGCCCGTTCCCGAACCAGAGCGCTCCCGCGCTCCCGCACCCGCCGCCACAGCTTGTGCGGCAGCTTTCCGCGCATGCAGGCATGCACCCATCGCACGGGCACCCGCAGATGCACCCGCACCACCACCACCAGCAGCAGCACCCGTCGCCCGTCCTTCCGCAGCACGCGGGCTTCTCGCCCTCGCCGCACCTCCCGCAGCTGCCGCAGCTCCCTCAGCTCCCGCACGGGCACGGCCACCCGCACGGACACGCCCCGATGCACGCGCACCAGCAGCAGCAAGGGCACGCGCTCGTGCACGGGCACCCGCACCCGCACCCGCAGACGCAGGTCCAGGTGCAGGTACAGGTCCATGCGGCGCAGCACCATCACGCGCGCGCGCCGCAGCCGCAGGGCGATTTCGACGCGTATGGCCCCGGATCGGGCGGAACGAGCGGCGCGGGCGGGTCGTACCCGACGCCGACGACGGGGACGTACGCGTCGCCGCACTTTGCGCATGCGTCTGCCGGTGGGGGTCCGGGCCTGCAAGCCCGTTCCTCGGCGGTGGCGGCGGGGGAGGGAGCGGGGGCGGGACGCCGCACACGCAGCCGCCGCTGTCGGCGGGGACGCAGGACGGGTTCCTCAGCGTCGGGGGCGGGGGCGCCGGCGGGCTCGACGCGTATGCGGGCGAGTACGGCGCCGGCGCGGAGGACTGGCAGGCGTACGCGACGCCGCTCGAGGGGCTCGGGCTCGGCGTCGAGGCGACGATGGCGTTCGAGCCGGGGTACTATGGCGGCGAGGGGGAGGACGAGTTTGGCCTGCTCGGCTCGCTCGGTGGGGACGCGGAGGAGCAGCTGCGGAGGGAGAAGGACGAGGCGCGGAGGAGGTATGAGGAGCATGCGTTTGGGCAGGTTGTCGGCGCCTGAGGAGGAGGCGCGCTCTCTTCCTGGTTTGTATAGGTTCTCCGGTCCCCCGTGTCTGTTCCCCGCGTCTCCCACTCACTCGTGCCCTCCCTACGCATCTATCTATCGCTCCCTCGACCCGTATCACTCCCTCGACCCGTATCTCTCTGCATCTCCCATCGCCCCCTCCTCTGCATCCCCTCCTCCTCTCAGCGTCTTTGCTGCCGGCAGCATCGCGCGCAGTGCAACCTGGCTTCCTTCGTCACACGCGAGAACCTCGGTATGACTGGCTCGGCGCGTCACAGTGCATGCAAACGAGTTCGTCGCGGGATGGAGGGGGGCTGGCGCGTAGACAGCAAACAAGCCGAGCATGTATCGACGACGCGTCGCTTCGTGCGCGTATACGGGCGCGTGAGCGGGTCCAGCAGGACGCTGAGCCGTGTTCGGAAGCGGGCAGGGCGCGCCTGGAGCAGGAGGAGCGGCGTAGGGAGCGAGAACAAGCTGCGAAGTTGACATTGAGCGGAGGGGAGGCGAGTGAGGGCTTGGGCTCCGTTGGGGAGCTTGCTGCGCGAGGACGCGGCTTCTGTCCTCCTCGAGGGGTTGCGCGCGCAAGCCAGTCGAAAGAGCGCGATGGGAGAGCGGGAGGTGAGGCGCGGCGGGGATGTTTGGCCTTGGGCGCGCGGCGGGGGCGAGGCCTCGCGCCGGCGGGCGGCCTCCTCTCGCGCTTGTCCCCGTCCCTGCCCGCCGCACCCGCTGAGCGCCCTGCAGCCGAGCGTACCGTACCCGCACACTACCCAGCAGCACCCTACGCCCGCCCGCTCCCCGCCCCAGAGCCCACCGCCCGCGCGCCAGCTCCTCCGCTCGCCCTCACTCGACCGCCAAACACGGGCCTCTCGCCGCCCTCCCACGGCGCGCAGACCCCCAGACCGCCTCGCAGCTAGATCCTAGACCATGGCTGTGCGTGCACCCACCCTCGCTACGCGCCTACAACGCGGGAAACAGAAAAAACTGACGCTTCGCTCAACCATCTCCGTCACGCCCCTCTCCCCGCGTCTTTCCCCCTCGCACCCTCGCGCGCCGAACCCGCGCCCTCCTCCCGCCAACGCCCTCACGCGCACTCGTCATGGATGCGCAGACCCGCCGCTCGACCCGCCGCTCGCTCGCCAACGAGCAGGGTGTTGAGAACGACCTCAGCAACCGGGTCGGCAGGGCCGCTGCGAGCACGTCGCTCGCCGTCGGCAAGCCCGCCGCGCAGAAGGCCGCGTCGACCAGCACTGCTGCCGCGGTCGGCGCGCGCAGGACCGGCGCGCTTGGCAAGGCTGTCCTCGGCGACAAGGTGCGCTCGCTCACCTCGGCGGCGTCGCTGCATGCGGACGCGACTGACCCGTTTTTCTCCCCGTCCTCTCCCTCCTCTCTCCATGTGCTGTCCGTGCTCGCGATGCACAGTCTGCTGCGGCGAACGCGACCGCCGGCGCGCGCGGCAAGCGCTCCGCCTTCGGAGACGTGACCAACGCCTCCAAGGCCAAGGCGGGCCCGTCCGGCGCTGCCGCGTCCAAGCCGGCTGCCAAGGCCACCACGGCTGTCGAGTCGTCGACTGCGGCGCCGCGGCGGACGTACCGCACGCGGTCGTCGACGGGCGGCGCGACGAGCGCGGTCAAGGAGGAGGCCGTCGACCACGACCTCGGTGCCGACGCTGGCACCGGCGCGGACGAGCAGTCGGACGCGATGGCGATCGACGACGAGGCCGACGTCAAGCCCGCGACGCGCGTCGTCAAGCCCCTTCGCCGCGGTGCCGCCTCGGCCGCCGCGACGACGAGCAAGGCCGAGTCGACCTCGACGTCCGCCGCTGCTGCCGGCCGCCGCCCGCTCGCTGCCAAGCGCGCGAACGTTGGCGCATCGACGTCGGCGCGCGGCGCGGCGGGCAAGGCCGCCGCGGTCAAGGCGACGCCGGCGGCGGTGCGGGTCGCGCGCAGGCGGCGCGAGGAGGCCGAGGCGCGCCACCGTGCCGCGGCCGAGGAGCTCGAGGCTGCGATGCAGCTCGAGGAGGCCGAGCTGAAGCGCGCGGCGGCTGCGGCGCAGGACGAGCTCGAGGTCGAGGAGAAGCGGCAGGTCAAGAAGCAGCGCACGAGCGAGCCCGAGTATCTCCGCGCGCAGCTGGGCGACGAGGACGACGAGGGCGAGGAAGACGAGCTCGACGATGAGGATGCCGAGGCGGGCCCGCGCATGGCCAAGTGGGAGACGGAGGTCGAGGCGCGCCCGAAGGACTACGGCTGGGAGGACCTCGACGAGGGCGACGAGGAGGATCCGCTCATGGTCAGCGCGTACGTCGTCGAGGTGTACGACTACCTTCGCGAGCTCGAGGTGCGCTTCCCATCTTTCGTCAGTGTCGTCGAGCCGAGATTGACCCAACTCTCGCCCGTCCCCTTTCTGCACCCCTGCAGCTCACGACCATGCCGGACCCGGACTACATGTCGAACCAGAACGAGGTGACGTGGAAGATGCGCGGCATTCTGGTCGACTGGCTCGTCGAGATCCACACCAAGTTCCGCCTGCTCCCCGAGACCATCTTCCTCGCCGTCAACATCATCGACCGGTTCCTGTCAGTTCGCGTCGTATCGCTCGTCAAGTTCCAGCTCGTCGGCGTCACGGCGCTCTTCATCGCGGCCAAGTACGAAGAGGTCGTGTGCCCGTCGGTGCAGAACTTCCTCTACATGACCGACGGCGGCTACACGGACGAGGAGATCCTCAAGGCCGAGCGCTACGTCCTCGGCATCATCGGCTTCAACCTCTCGTACCCGAACCCGATCAACTTCCTCCGCCGCATCTCCAAGGCCGACGGGTACGACATCCACTCGCGCACGATGGCCAAGTACCTCATGGAGATCTCGATCGTCGACCACCGGTTCATGGCCGTCCCGCCGAGCATGATCGCCGCCGGCGCGAGCTGGCTCGCCCGCAAGGTGCTCGGCAAGGACCGCTGGGTACGTCGCGCCTTCACGCTTCCCTCTCCGCGCGCTCGAGCTGACTCGTCCGCACCTCGCAGGACGCCAACCTTGTGCACTACTCGGGCTACTCGGAGGAGGAGCTCAAGCCGACGGCGCAGCTCATGCTCGACTACATCGTCCGCACGAGCCCGACCCTGTCGACGTGGGACGCCAACGCGGCGGAGGGCGACGAGGCGGCCGAGAACCCGCTCGAAATGAGCCCCGAGGACCACGAGCTCGAGCACCCCAACTTTATCAAGAAGTACGGCGCCAAGAAGGTCAGTCGCGTCGTCTCACTCTCTCGAGTCGGGCAGGCGCTGACTCTTGCACTCCCACCTGCTCGCAGTTCTTCAAGGCGTCGACGGCGGTGCGCAAGTGGGCCGAGAACGAGTACCAGCCGATGGACTTCTACGACCGCGACACGGGCGCGCTCGTCCGCAAGCCCGTCGCGGCGACGCTCTGAGTGCCGTCCCCCCTCCCTCCTCCCTCCCCTCTCCCTCACGCTTTTCACGACGCCTCTGTGCATGCCCGCATGACCCCCTACCGCTTGCCCCCGCCGATACATACCCTCGAGATACCCCCTTGCTTGTCTACCCGCCTTTCGCCCTTTCCTCCCGCGTGCGCGCCCCCCTTGTTTACCCTCGACCGCGCTCTAGCTTTATCGCGTGCCCCATGCAACTGCGCTTTGCCTCTCTACCAGCCTGCACGGCGAGCGGAACTTCACTGTTTTTGGCGCGGGCCGGGAAGCGCATCATCGAACAGGAGGAGGTCGGCCGCTGCTCTTCCCGTCCTCCCACGCGCCTGGACGCTTTCTGCTTTCGCCAGGACGATACCATGGGCATCCTTGAGCACCTAGGGACGCAACCGGGTCAGCAGCACGCCCTGTACTCGCTAAGGAGCTGCAGCGCCTCCTCATCGCCCACGCAGCTCCACACGCCCCTCGCTCGTCCCGCACACCGCGCGGGGCCATGCGCGCTCGTGCTGATCTTCCCCTGGTGTGCACGCAGAGTCCTACAAGAAGAAGAAGCAGTACCGCTTCGAGACCGTGCTGGTGCGTCCGCCCTCGGGATCTGCGGGGACGAGGTGCACTCCGCGCATGTCGCAGGCTGGAGGGCGGGACAAGGGCAGCGCTGACTCTCTAGCAATTCTGCGGCGCACCTGCAGGGCACGGGCGCGTTCGGCGAGTGCGTCCCTTCCTCTCACGTGCTCACCTCGCCGCCCTCCCGCTGACCTCTCCTCCCCCTCCCCCCGCGCACAGAGTGAAGCAAGCGACGTGGACCCCGCCACCCGGCAACTCGCACTACGACGACGCGCAGAAGGTCGGCGGGCAGATTGAGGTCGCCGTCAAGGTCATCCGCAAGAAGGCGCTCAAGGGCGACTTGCAGGCTGTCGTCGACGAGGTCGAGGTCCTTACGGGCTGAACCACCCGAATGTCGGTGCGTCCGCTGTGGTCGCTGCTGCGCTAGCTGGGCGGACGGGTCCCACGCGCGAGACTCGCTCGTTCTTTGTAAAGTAGTGCTGACCACGGCGACGGATCGCGCGCAGTCAAGCTCTACGACTCGTTCGAGAGCAAGGAGAAGTTCTACCTCGCGTTCCAGCTCGCGTCCGGCGGCGAGCTGTTCGAGAAGATCAGCTCGCGCGGCAAGTTCACCGAGGGCGACGCTGCGAACGTGATCATCCACGTGCTGGTGCGCCCGCCTTCTCGCGCTGCTCAGGATCACCGCACTGACGGGTGGACTGATGCAGGAGGGCGTCAAGTACCTGCACGACCACAACATCGTCCACCGCGACATCAAGCCGGAGAACCTCCTCTAGTCCGTCCCCTCCCTTGTCCTCGTCGCAGTCCGTACTGACGATGCCCTGCACACGCAGTACCAAGCCCAACTCGGACCAGCTCGTCATCGCTGATTTTGGCATCGCCAAGCACGTCGACAACGACGAGAGCCTGACGAGCCTCGCGGGTAGCCCTGGCTACGCCGGTTCGTCCCCGCGCCTCTCCCATTGGGGACGATCACTCTGACGCATCGTTCGTTCGCAGCGCCGGAAGTGCTGCTGAAGAAAGGTCACGGCAAGCCCGTCGACCTGTGGTCTATCGGGTGCGTCTCACCCTGCGCTCGTCTCGCTTGCTCATACCTCGCTGAATCGTTCACGCGCAGTGTCGTCACCTACACGCTCCTCTGCGGGTACATCCTTCCGCGCGACCGAGACGCAGCAGCTCCTCGAGGAGTGCAAGGCGGCCAAGCTCGAGTTGTGCGACCATCCGACCGCCTCCCGTCCGCTATCCTGTCATGCTGACGGTAGTTCGCCTTGTACGTGCTCGCACAGCCACGACCGCTACTGGAAGAACATCTCGGAGGATGCCAAGGCGTTCATCCGGGCGCTGATCCAGCCCAACCCGGAGGACCGCCCGACGGCCGAGCAGGCGCTCAAGCACAAGTGGCTCGTCGACGCGGCCAAGAAGCTCCACGAGCACGACTTGAGCACCGACTTCAAGGCGAACTGGTGCGTTGCTCGCTCGGGTCTTACCAGCGCTGGCGGCGGGCTGTCTCCCCATTTGAGCGGATGACGGCCTGGCTATCGCGAGCGAGGTACTTCGACGCGCACGAAACTGATACTCAGGATGCATGCAGGACGCCGAGTCGCCGGTGGAAGAACACGATCAACACGCTCATCGCGACGCGCCGCTTCCAGCAAGCGGCGGACAAGGCGCGCGGGACAACCTCGACGCCGTCCTCGTCCGACTCGTCGCTGCAGGCGTCTCCCGTCGCCGACGCGCCGCGCGAGTCGGTCTCGACCGACGGCGGCGGGTACCACACCGCGGATGACGATGACGAGGCGCTCCACGAGGAGATCCGCCGCCGCGATGCCGAGCATGCCGGGATCCGCGAGCGCGAGCTCGGCGCGCGGAGCAGCGAGCGTGCGCGCGGCGAGGCGCGCACGAGCGGCGAGCACGACCGCGAGCGCGACTTTGAGCAGGTCAGCCAGGGGCTTGAGTCGCTCCAGGTGCGCGCGTGAGCGGCGCGCGGAGGGGGCGCTGAGAAGGTTGTACATACGTAACCGGGCGGGTGGTGCGCGCAAAGCTGAGCGGGGCGACAAGAACGAGCGCGCTTCCTCCCCGTCCCTTCCCTTCCTTTCCTATCCTCTATCCTGCCGGGCTTCGCAGCGATATGTGTCCTGTCATGACTAGGTGCGGTGATGTGTCTATTTGTAGCTTCCGTAAGGCTTAGTTTGCGGCTGTGCGCGCTGGGGACGAGGAGAGGTCCGCTTTCAGGCGCATCTCGGAGGCGCTCGTCTTGGTAGCAAGCTGGGCTTGCGCGGGTGGTCAGCGGGACTATAAGCGTGTCACGGAGCTCCTGCGCCCTTAACCCGAGCCTCAAGGGCATCGCCTCGTGCCGTCTCCGCCTCATCAGCTCTCTCCCTCTTCCCGCTCACTCCTCCCGCCTCGCACCCGCTGTGCCGGCTCGGATGAGTGCGCACTCAGCTCCCACGAGCAGCAGCATGCTCCGCCAGCCCGCGCACAGCAGCTACAGCTCGTCCGACACGGCGAGCCCCACATCGCCCGTCCACAACCACCTCGAGGACCTCGGCCGCATCTGCAAGGCGCAGCGCGAGAAGCGCAGCGTCAGCCAGTGGGCCCGCCAGAACATCGTCGTCGCCTTCCTCCTCTACGTCGCCAAGAACGTCCGCACCTTCCTCTGGACCCTCGTCGTCTCGCCCGCGTCCATCGTCACCGACCCGCTCTCGACCACGGCGACGCTCGTCGTCTACCCCGTCGTCACCACCATCCTCCTCGGCGCCGTCGTCGGGCTGTACCTCTTCTCCCTCCTTGGGGGGAAGCGCGTCGTCGACTGGCTCAGCAACCGCTACGCTGGTGGGTGGAGCGTCGTCAACTGGGTGCGCATTCCTTGCACTCGTTACGGGGCGAGAAGTGCAGTGGCTGACGTTCCCGAGCGCCGCAGGCCGACCCGACCATCTTCGGCCCGCGCAGCCTCATGGCGATCAAGGACGCGCGGACGCTCTCCGGCCAAGGTGCGCTCCTCTCGCTCTCGGCAGTGGAAGAGAACGTGCTGACGAGCGAACGATGTGTGCAGTCGAGACGACCGTCGTGCAGCAGGCCGCGCTTGAGGATGCGAGCCCCGACTTCACCGCCATGAAGACGTGCGTCTGGCCTCCCCCTGCCTCTGCCAGCGCAGTGGCGATGGAGGGGAGCTTTGTGGCGGGTGATTCGCGCTGACGATCTCGCGCTCCTCACAGCGTCCGCGTCTTCTCGCTCCCGCTCGCGCGCACCCTCCTCCTGATGTCGGCGCTCGTCTACGAGCGCGACGACTCGCTCATCGACGACGCCGCGCACGTCGTCATGCGCGCGCAGGAGCGCTACGAGGTCGGCTCGCCCGAGTACGCCGGCGAGATGCAGCGCGCCGAGGACCTTATTGGCAGGAGCGAGAAGCTCATCAAGGATAAGGTGCGCCTCATCGCCGCTCTCTTCACTCTCCTGGCACGCATCGACTACTTCGCTCTCGCAGGCGGCCGAGTGGGGGCTCGAGTTCGACGGCGTCAGCGACCTCACCACCGTCGGCGGGCCCTTCGCCTCGATCTTTACACGCCCGTCGGCAGCGACAAGCCCTTCATCTGCCTTGTCTTCAAAGGTGCGCTCCCTCTCTCTCTCCAATAGAACGTGCGCTGACCATTCCTCTTGCGCGCAGGCACGACGCCGACCCGCTTCCAGGAGTTCTCACCGACGCGACGATCAACAAGACGACCGCGAGCGTCTTCTTCGGCCCGGGCTCGGGCGGGTGCCACGAGGGCTTCTACTCAAACCGTGAGTCGCCTTCCTTCCAGCGCGTGAGACGCGAGCTGACCCCTCGCACATGCGCAGTCTTCCGCCGCAACGACAGCGGTGAGGGCGGCGGCGGCGACGGCTACGGTGCGGTTTCTCCAAGACCCCGCTCGGCGCACGCTCACGCTTCACGAGCGTCCGCAGGCTCGATCGTCCGCTCGCTCCGCCACGTCGCCGCGCGCATGAAGCAGGCCAAGGGCGGCGGCGACAAGATCCCGCTCTGGGTTGCCGTGCGTTCTCCCCCGCCCGCTCTCGCAGTGCAAACGCTGAAGCCCCCGCCGCCCGCAGGGCCACTCGCTCGGCAGCGCGCTCGCATCGCTCTGCTTCGCGCGCTTCCTCCGCTCCGAGAGCGACCTCGGCCCGGACCTCGAGCTCCGCGACTGCTACAGCTACGGCAGTGCGTTGTGTCGTCTTTCCTCACTAAATGTGCGGACGCTGACTCGTCCGAATCTCGCAGCGCCCCGCCTCGGCGACGGCAACTTCGCGTCGGCGTTCGAGCAGACGCTCGTCACGCCGCTCGACCGCAAGAACATCCTCTGGCGCGTGCGCAACCACCTCGACATTGTCACGGCGGTCCCGCCCGGCCTCGGCGACAACGAGTCGATGCGCTCGGCGCTTGCGTCCGCCTCGGTGCTCAACTACGCCTGGCTCGGCGCCGCGGTCCGCCTCCGCCCCGGGACGCTCCCGTACCGCGCGCCGTTCTACGTCCTCGAGCGCCTCGGCGCGTTCCACGAGGCGGTCGACGTGCAGGTCGTCGACGTCCAGGCCGAGACCGTCGCGACCGAGAGCAAGGTCGTCGACGAGGCGGCGAAGCTCAAGGCGAAGTACAGCGAGCTCAACCCGCTCGCGGCGCTACTCGCGCTCGTCCCCGCATCGCTCTACAACCACTGTGCGTCGGCTCTCTCTCTCTTCCTCCTCGTCCTCCTTTCTCGCCGCCCCCCTGCCTTGCGGTTCATGCTGACTCTCCCGCCGCACGCAGTCCCGGCGTCCTACCTCGACCACCTCGACACGATCTACACAACGGCGCAGCAGCACGCGGCGGCGCGCATCGAGCGCGCGCAGCACCCCTTCGGCGGCGTCGGCGCGGGCGAGCACGCGGCGGAGAAGGCCGCCGAGTTCGCCGAGTTGTCGCTCGCCAAGCTCAAGTCCGTCAGGGAGAAGTACGGCGGGTGAGGCGGCCGTGCGGGGGCGATGAGGCTGAGGAGCGCTTGAGGCGGATGGAGGAGAAGGTGTGCTTGGTCGGAGGAGGAGGAGGTGAGGAGGGTCCCGCTTGCTTGCTTGATTTTGTTTCCGTCTTCCGCTCTGCGCTTGTTGCCGTACCCCTACCACCCCCCACATGTAAGTCCCACCGTCCCGCTTGCCCTCTCTGTGTGCTGTCGTCGTCGTTGCCTCCGACTTGGGAAGGCCAACCTGCTCGACTCGTTTGCGCTTTCGGACCTGCTCGTCCGGCTTCGGAGCGTCTCCTGCCTCCATTCTATCACTCACAGAGCGCTGTGCGTTGCGAATAAGCTGACACGGTGGGTCGAGGCAAAGGAGATCTCCCGCTGCACGCGAAGCCCTCCTCTCCCTCCTGTCCTCTCATCCGCCTGACCTCGAGCCCCCGGCACAGCTCCAGCTCTGTGAGCACCCGTCTCTCCCACACACCCGCATAGCACTTACCCACCTCCGCGCCTGCAGTCCACCATGGACGAGGACACCGACAAGACGGCGCATGCGCTCCACCAGCCTGTCCTCTCGCACGTGCACGAGCTGTACTGCTTCAGCGTTTCAATCGTGCGATTCTACGCCATGGGGTCTGGCCCCCGTGCCCATCGTCGACCCGGACGGTCTTGGGCGTGTTGTACACATCAAGCCCTCCTTGCCCTCAGCGCCCGTTATGGCCCAGCACGTTCGTCCTCGACCCGGTCCAGTCCCTCCTCGTAGTCGTCGGGTACCCACTCCTCGGCGCTGCGGTCCTCTTCCTCAGCCTCGTCTTCGCGCTCGGCAGCATCGGCGGGTACGGCGACTCGCTCATCGACTGGATCAGCGACACGTGGGCCAAGAGCTACAGCATCGTCAACTGGGTGTGTCTTCCCTCCCCTCGCGCTCCTCGCGGCGGGCGCTGAGTCCGGTCGCGTGCGCAGCCCAACCCCGACATCTTCGACGACCTCGCCGAAAGCGTCGAGAACGCGCAGGAGTACCTCGACGGTTCGAGTGCGTCCTCCGTCGCAGCCTCCGGAGCCCCATTGACGGCAGGCTTCGCCCGCAGACGCGACGACGCAGCGCACGCTGTGGCCGCTTGACGAGAACGCCGCCCACCGCGAGCCCGTCATGTGCGTCCGCTCCGCTTGTTGCCCTTCTCCACTCCTCAGCCCGTCGTGCAGAGGGAGCTCTCCTCAAACTCCGAACGTACTGATGCCGCCTACGCCCGCAGCGTCCGCACTTTCTCCCTTCCTCTCGCGCGCACCTTCCTCGCCATGTCGGCGCTCGTGTACGAGCGCAAGGACGCGCTCGTGCGCCAGGCCCGCGAGATCGCGACGACCGCGTACGAGGTCTTCGGTGAGGGCAGCGGCGCGTTCGTCAAGCAGCTCGAGGGCGCGGCGCAGATGCTCGTGCTCAGCGAGAGCACGATCCGCGAGCAGGTGCGTCCGGCGCAGCTCCTTCGCTCCCCTGCGCGTCCGTGACGTGCTCGGACTGGTTCCCTCTGACGCCCGACGCACAGGCGGAGAAGTGGAACCTCGCGTTCGAGGGCGTCTCCGACCTCAACTCTGTGGCAGGCGCGTTCGCCGGGCTCTTCTACAGCCAGCCGGGGAGCACGAGCCCGTTCATCGTCCTGGCCTTCAAAGGTGCGTCTCCCCCTTCCTTCGAGACGTGTGCTGATGACCGTCGTTACGTGCAGGCACCGGCCCGACCGCCTTCGCCGAGTGGCTCACGGATTGCACGCTTGATCGCACGTCCGCGACGAGCATCTATGGCGGCGGCGGCGCGCACACCGGCTTCTTCCGCTCGCGTGCGTCCCAGACTCTCTCGCCCCGCTGAGGAACGGAGAGACTGATGAGCCTGCGCGCCCGATGTAGTCTTCACGTCGGCGGGGCGCGACTGCGAGGGGACGGGCTACGGTGCGTGGCGGACGGCTTCCTGCAGTTGCAGCCGAGGAGCTCACGCTCACTGCTTCATGTTGTCCCGGTGCTCGCAGAGACGATCGTCCGCGCGATCCAACAGGTGGCGGCTGCGCTCAAGGACGCCGCGGTCGAGGTGACCGGCAACCAGGACCTCCAGGTGCAGCTCTGGGTGACGGTACGTTCCTTCCCTTCGCTGCTCAAGCTCCCTCTGACCCATCCTTCTCGCCGCGCGCAGGGCCACTCTCTCGGCGGCGCGCTTGCCGAGCTGGCCTTCATGCGCTTCCTTGTCTCGCCCTCCGACCTCGGCACCGACGTCTCCCTCCGCGACTGCTACACCTTTGGCACGCCGCGCACAGGCGACGGGACGCTCTCCGGGCGCTTCGACTCTGCGCTCCTCTCGCCGCTCGACCGCCCGAACGTCCTCTGGCGCGTCAAGAACGGCCTCGACGTCGTCCCGCGCGTGCCACTCGGCAGCGCCGATGATGAAGACCAGCGCGACGCGCTCGGCCCGCTGCACGTGCTCAACTATGCGCACGTCGGGCCCGCCGTGCGCACTGCGCCGCTCAAGGCGATGGTGCTCGGGAGGCGCGAGCTCGTCGTCGAGTACCTTGGCAGATTCAAGGGTACGACCAAGGTCCGCTTCGTCGAGGCGGGGGGCGTCACGGTCCCGTGGACGACCGCTGCGGCGGGCGCCGTTCCCCTCCCCGCCGGCCCTGGCACGCCGCTCTCCGCGTCGCAGCCCCCCTTCCCGGGCACGCTCTCCCTCTTCCGCTCGTCCCTCTCGGCGCTCTACACTCGCGCGGACAACGCGGTGTACGCGTTCGTCGCCGCGCGCGGGACCAACCCCGTCCAGTGGGCGTGCACGGCCGCAGCGGTGCTTGTCCCGGGCGTGTGGGAGCACTGTGCGTCCCCTCCTCACTCCCCCTCCTCTCGAGATGAAGCTGACACTCAGCACGCGCAGTCCCCGCCGCGTATCAAGCCGCTCTCGCGCCGCCCTCCGCCCCCGCCCCGGGCGGTCCGCCGCCCCGCCCCATCGACGTCCAGCCGCCAACGCTGCGGCGCACGGCGTCTGCCCCGCCCTCGATGGACATTCGCGGGCGCGCCGCGCGCGACGGGCCGATGGCGGCGATGGTTGGGCCCGGGACGGGGAGCAGCGGCGGGTTTGGGCTTGGCGGGGGCGGGGGCGTTGAGGAGGGTGGGGATGAGGACGAGGAGGGGGAGGTCAAGGAGGAGGAGGAGAAGGAGGAGGGCGCGGAGATGGGGGAGAAGACGCCCGAGGGGGGTTGGCCGCAGGTGCTGGATCCGCGCGAGGAGGGGAGGGGAGGAGGAGGTCACCTGCTTGGTTTCCGCTTGATACGTTTTCGTGGTTGTCGTAGCCTCCCTTCGCAGCTTAGCTTGCACTTGTATCTCTCCGTGCCTCTTCTCGCTGCTCCGCCGCCTCTCGTCGCGAGAAAAGCGACGCCAGCGACTTGGGAAGGTCCGCCTCTCTCGACTCATCCCTCGCTTGCCATCGCTCGCGAACGGCCAGGAACATGCTCGATAGTGATAACAGTAGGCCTCGAGTACAACGAGAAAGACGAGACGCCGCAAAAACCCGCGCGATAAAGACCCCCTCCTCCTGCTGCTCACCACCCCGCCTCCTGCGCATCCCTCACCCACTCCAGGTTAAGCGCCCCCGTCTCCTCCTCGCTGTCTAGCGTGTTATAGCCCGCGGCAGCGGCGGCAGGGCCGAGGACGGTGTTGAGGGTCGCGGCGAGGCGGAGACCGGCTTGCGTGAGGAGGCGCTCGAGGGTGAGGGAGTCTGCGGGCGCGGCGCGTGGGGAGGTGCGTACCAAAGTGGGCCAAAGCGTCAGTCCAGTTCGCGCGTGTGTACCCTACCCGGAGAGCCGCCCACTCTCGCGGTACGCCAGGAGAGCATGGAGACGCACCCCTGATCCGGCGGTAGAACGCGCTCCTCCCGCCCGCCTCGACCGGCGGGCCGCGCTCGTCGTACCCGTCCGGGAAGCCCATCGCGCACGTCGTCGTGTGCGTCTCGGACGCCCAGGTGATCGGGCACACCGCCTGCCCCGCTGCGGGGGCGGCGAGGGGGAGCTGCGCCGTAGGGGAAGAGAAGGCGGAGAGGGAGAGGGGCGCGGAGGGAGGGTCGGCGCAGCGGAACCAGGCGGGGAGGGAGGCGCGCCACCAGGAGCGGACGCCCTCCCAGAGGAGGAGGCGGATGTAGGGGTCGTAGATGCGCCCGGTCAGGGCGGACTCGATCTGCTTGCTGCGCGCGGGGCGAGGACAGGTCAGTGAAGCACGGAGAAACAGCGCACAAGGGAGCGAGCGGGCCAGCGAGGAGGAAGGAAGGCAGGACAGCGCACCTCGGCAGCGGGCTCGTGTAGTTGCTCTGCTTCCTTAGCGCCCTCGCGATGAGCAAGCCGTCCCACAGCGAGTGGAGGTTGGTGCGCCTGCCCTCCCACAGGACGGGGTCGCCGTTGCCGCCGCGCTCGCGCGAGGTGAGGTGCATCGGCTGGTGCACGTCGCCGAGGAAGTGGATCAGGAAGCGGAGGATTCCCAGCTGCGGACCGGATGATGGAGAGTCAGTAGAGTGCTCTGCATTCTTGGAGAGACAAGAAGGAGGAGGTGGAAGCGAGGTGCGAGCGGGACGCACTCGTGCGGGTTGTGCTCGAGGCGGGCGGTGTAGTTTGCGATGGCGTGGAGGACGTCGTTGTCGGCGTGCCAGCGGCCTTTTCCGCCGTCCTTGTCGCTGCCATCTCCCGTCCCTGGCCAGGAGCACACCTCTGGCGGGTGGTCCCCGTCCCACGAGGCGTAGTGGAGCGGGCCGCTCCATCCGCGGTACTCGGGGACCATGCGGATGCGGTCTGCCCATGTCGCGATCGGGGCGAGATGCCCGTTGGCGTACGACGGGAGGAGGGCGCTGTCGGCGCGGAGGAAGGCGAGGACCGAGGGGTGCAGGTGGATCTCGGCGAGGGTAGCGACGATCTCGTGCCCGGCTGCGCCCCAGGCGTGTACAGTGGTGGAGAGCAGGGCGGCGCCTGCTGCGAGGAAGGTGAGACGCATGGTGGGCGAGGAGAAGGAGCGAGAGATAGCAGCGCTCTCGGGTGACGAGGTGGGGGCGGGGGAGCTGGAGCGGCCAACGTGCGCGGGAGCGACGGCAGAGCGCTCTCCAGGGCTCTCGAGGGCGAACAGGCGCGCGCACCGCAGCGGTCCCGCGCACAGCAACGAACGGAAGAGCGAGCGCCCCTCTTCGTCCTCCTCCTCGACGCGCACGCGAGATGGCGGGTACTGACACAACTCGTTCGTTAGCGCCCGGGGCTACAAGAGTGGGTACAAGGGGACGTCGAGCACGCTCAGAGCTCGCCCGCGCTGCCCTCCATGCTCGAGCCGGGGCGCGACTCTGCGGCGCGGTCGTTGAGCTGGGCCTGGAGGCGCTGCAGCTCGTCGTGGCTCTTTGGCTGCTCGAGCTTGGCGTCGGTGATGTGCGGGTTGCCGCCACGTCCGCCGAGCGCGTCCTGCTGGTGCAGGTGCGCGAGGTTGGGCGCGCCGCCGAGGCCTGTCAGCGCGGGGGCGAGCGGTCAGCCCTTCTCGCGTGCGCGCGCATGCAGGTGGGAGGGGACGCACCTGGGGTCGCCTCTGCGTCCGAGCCCGGGAAGTTGCTCTTGGCCGGGTGCGGCTGGATCTTGAACTCCTGCTCGTCGGCCATGGTGCGAAGTGGGGTTGGAGTTGGGCGAGTTGGGGGGTTCCTGTTGATGGTGCGGGTGTGCTGGGCTCTGCTGAGAGCGTGCTTGAGGTGCAGGAAGCAGAAAGGAGGGCAAAAGGCGAAAGGCAGGGGGGGTCGGCGCCGTCTGCGCATGACGCGGCTCGAGGTGGGGGCAGCGACACTCCGCAGAAGTAATGCGCGGGTAGACACAGAGTGCATACGAGTGCTTCACAAGGACTGCAAGTCTACTCAGCCCGCCGTCAGAGGCGTGCAGCAGGAGGCGGGGGCTGGCTCGCTGCAAGAGCTTCCGCGGGCGGGGCTTGACCTCGCTCGTCCTCCCGTGCACCATGCTGCCAGCCAGGACCCGCTCTGTCGCTTCTGCGGCCCGCACCCTGCGGGCTGCCATCCCCGCAACCCCGGCCCGCGCCCTCTCGTCGTCCGCGAGCGTCCCGTCGCTCCTCGCATCCCAGCGCCGCGTCGACGCCCAGCAGCAGCGCGCCAGCGATGAGCTCGGCGACATCATGGCAAAGCGCTGGCTCGGCAACGCAGTCGCCCACTCGACCGACGCAGACAGGGTGCGCGCCCCTTCCTCCTCCTCCTCGATAAGCCCGCGCCTTGACTCCGCTCACCTCTCGCTCCCCTGCCCGCATATCCACCCGCGCACCGATGCTCCGACACCGCAGGAGACTATCATCCGCCTCTTGTACTCGCTCGCGTCCCGCCGCGAGGTGTCGCGCTACCTCCAGATCTTCTCGTCCGCGACCCACTTCGCCGTCCTCAAGGTCGGCGGCGCCATCATCACCAACGACCTCGAGTCGCTCACCCTCTCGCTCAACTTCCTCCACCGCGTCGGCCTCTACCCCGTCGTCGTCCACGGCATGGGCGACAAGCTCAACGCCCGCCTCGAGGCCGACGGCATCGTCCCCGACTACATCGACGGCATCCGCATCACCGACGCCCGCACCCTCTCGCACGCCCGCCGCGTCTTCCTCTCCGAGAACCTCAAGCTCGTCTCGACCCTCGAGGAGCTCGGCACCCGCGCGCGCCCCATCACCGGCGGCGTCTTCACCGCCGAGTACCTCGACCAGCCCCGCTACGGCTACGTCGGCCGCATCACCGGCGTCGACAAGGAGCCCATCGAGGCTGCGATCCGCGCCGGCGCCCTCCCCATCCTCACCTCGCTCGCCGAGACCCCCGACGGCCAGATCCTCAACGTCAACGCCGACGTCGCGACCGCCGAGCTCGCCAAGGTCCTCGAGCCGCTCAAGATTGTTTACCTCAGCGAGAAGGGCGGTCTCTACCACGGCGTCACCAAGGAGAAGCTGTCGCTCATCAACCTCGACGAGGAGTACGACGACCTCATGAAGCAGGAGTGGGTCAAGTACGGCACCAAGCTCAAGCTCCGCGAGATCAAGGAGCTCCTCGACCACCTCCCGCGCGCATCGTCGGTCGCCATCATCTCGCCCGACAACCTCCAGAAGGAGCTCTTCACCGACTCGGGGGCGGGCACGCTCCTCCGCCGCGGCTACAAGCTCTACAAGCACACCTCGATCGAGGGCGTCGGCCAGGACCGCCTCCGCCGCGTCCTCGCCGAGCGCGACGAGGACGTCACCTCGGGCCGCAAGTCGGTCGCGCAGGTCCTCTCGGAGCTCGAGAAGAGCCAGGCGCCGTTCACGATCTACGGCGACGAGCCGTGCGACGTCGTCGCGATCGTGTCGCACCCCGAGGGCCAGGTCCCCGTCATGACCAAGTTCCTCGCGAACCAGAACGCGATCCAGAACGGCGTGACGGACAACGTGTTCAACTCGGTCCGCAAGGACTTCAAGCGCCTGTTTTGGACCGCAAAGGCCGACGACGAGAACAAGGCGTGGCACTTTGAGCGCGCCGACGGCTCGTTCACGCGCAACGGCCGCTCGCTGTTCTACTACGGCGTCCAGGATGCTGGCGAGGTCGAGCGCCTCGTCAAGGACCTCGACGCCAACGGCCGCGTCGAGCGCTCGTTCCTCCCCATCTCGTACACCTCGAGCTCGCGCGGGACCGTCTCGTCCGCCGCTAACCTCTCGTCGGCGTTCAACGCGCGGTCGTACTCTACCCGCGCGGCGCGCCCCGCGGCGGCCGCTCGCACCCCGGCACAGACGCGCGCGTTCTCGACCTCGCCCGCGTACGCCGCGGCGGCGAAGCGCGTCGCGCTGATCGGTGCGCGCGGCTACACGGGGCAGAACCTCGTCTCGCTGATCGATGCGCACCCGTCGTTCGAGCTCGCGCACGTCTCGTCGCGCGAGCTTGCGGGCCAGCCCCTCGAGGGGTACACCAAGGCCAAGGTCGCGTACGAGAATCTCGGGTTCAAGGAGATTGAGCAGCTCGAGCAGCGCGGCGAGGTCGACGCGTGGGTCATGGCGCTCCCGAACGGCGTCATGGCGCCGTTCGTCGACGCGATCGACAAGGGCGCGGCGAACAAGCCCGACGCGAAGAAGAGCGTCGTGATCGACCTCGGCGCCGACAAGCGCTTTGACGAGTCGTGGACGTACGGCCTCCCCGGTGAGTCGTCGCTCCGCGCGTGAAGGAACGTGAGCGGTCGCGTCCCCTCCTCTCCCCCCAAGTTGTGCAAAGTCGTGCCCAGGTGTAGTACCCCGCCATCCTCCGAGATGCTGCAAAGCAGCGTTGTCACCCCTACTCGTACACACCTGCGGCACGCTTTCTCGGGAGGGGCTCCTCTTCGCTCGCGCATCGTCTTCCCCTGGCACGCAGTGCTGACCCGCTACCATGCGCGCAGAGCTGTACAACCGCGACGCGCTCAAGACGGCGAAGCGGATCTCGAACCCGGGCTGCTTCGCGACCAACACGCAGCTGCTCCTCGCGCCGCTCCTCCCCTTCATGGCGGCGCCCCCCTCCGTCTTTGCCGTCTCGGGCTTCTCGGGCGCGGGCACCGCCAAGGGCAAGGAGCCCAAGATCCCCGCCGAGGCGCTCAAGGGCGGGATCAAGCCCTACGCGCTGACCGACCACATCCACGAGCGCGAGGCGGGCTACCAGCTCTCGAAGCTGCTCCCCTCGTCGTCGCCCCTCTCGGGCGAGTTCCAGCTCGCGTTCACGCCGCACGTCGCGCCCTGGTTCCAGGGCATCATCAGCACCGTCTCGGTGCCGCTCTCTCGCGAGATGCGCGCGAGCGAGATCAAGGCGCTCTTCGAGGAGCGCTACGGCGACGAGAAGCTCGTCAAGGTCCAGAGCGACGTCCCCGAGATCTACCAGATCGCGGGCAAGCACGGCGTCCGGATCGGCGGGATCCAGGTCCACTCGAGCGGGAAGCGCGTCGTCCTCGTCGTGCGTCCGCCTCTCTCTCGTCACCCCTCTCTCTCGCTCGCGCCTCGCGCTGACGCACTCGCTCGTTCCCGCGCGCACAGGGCGTGATCGACAACCTCCTCAAGGGCGCGGCGACGCAGTGCCTGCAGAACCTCAACCTCGCGCTCGGGTGCGGCGAGTACGACGGGATCCCGCTCGACTTCTGAGCGCGCTGTCTCGCGCGGCGGAGGGTAGGTGAGGGAGAGGCGGAGGCGGAGGCGGAGGGGAACATATCGGAACTGGGGTCGGCATCATTCGCAGCAACTTGTACTTCTTTCCTCACGCATCTCTCGCGCGTCTGCCAGGGAAGCGAACAGAGCACGGGGAAGCACAACTCGTCTGCATCAGTCGTACAAGGGTCCGGCGCTCCCCAAAGCGCGCACAATCTCCCCGCTAGTGACCGTCGGCCTGCTGTTGATGAGCAGCTCGACGCCCTCTTCCCTGCACGCGGCAAAGATCTCATCTAGCAGCGCCGCGTCGTTCCACGCGAGGTCGCGCGCCGCGCTTGAGCGGATATCGCCGAGGAGGTCGAAGCGCGAGAGGCGCGCCGCGCGCGAGCCGCCGCACGAGGGGGGCGAAGTGCGTGGCGGGGACGCCGCTGTCGAACGCGAGGCGGAGGGTGTGGAGCTCCGGCAGGCCGGAGAGGAACGTCGACAAGGCGCCGGCGCCGGCGCCCTGCGTGCGAGGGGCGAGGAAGTCGGACTCGAGGCGGTAAACGCTGCCGAGCTCGAAGGTGCGGAGGGCGCGCCGCCCTACGACATACGACCGGGGAAAGGACGTATGGTGCCAAGCGAACGAGCGCAGGTCGGGCGCGTGCTGGTCGAGCAGACGAGCGAAGGCGACGTCGTCGTGCACCTCGACGCCGTAGACGTGCAGCCGCCTCAGTCCCGCCGTTGGGAGCGCGACGAGCCCGGCGATAGCCGGGTCGGGCGGGGAAAGTCGAGCTCGGCGCCGACACCACGGAGCTCGAGCGAGCGCAACTGCCCAAGGTTGGTGTCGAGCGCGTCGTGGAGAACGTCGACAAAGAGCGGGACTCCGGAATACGGGTGGGTGTACGTCAGGTGCCGGACAGTCCGCGGGATGATGCCAAAGGTGTCATCGTTGGTCGTGAGCGCGCCGAGTGAGAGGATTTCAAGTTGTGTGAGCGATCTGCGCATCCACAGTCAGCTGTGGTTCCCCTGGGTGGGCAACGACGGTAGGTGTGGCACACCCGACAACCTCATCGAACATAGAAGCTGGGTCAGCAGCATCCTCGTAGTCGTCCCCGCTCGAATGCAGACCGAGTTCGACGAGGCGCCCGCCGAGAGCCTGGAGGAGGCGCACCACAGCCCGAGCATCGGTATAGACGCGGCCGAGGTACAGAGCCTGCAAGCTCGGGATTGCTCTGGGGACCTCGTCGAGGAAGACCGGCGGGTAGTTGCCGTCGGTGAGACTGAGCGAGCGCAGGCTGGGGAAGTCGGTAGTTGGCCAGCGATCGAAGTCGTGATGACCCTTCAGGACCAACGTGGTGAGGGTCGCCGAGAGTCGAAGGAGGAGGGGTGCGGCATCGGGCGTGCCATAGGGGTGCTCACTGGAGCGTCCTCTGCCGTCCGAATCGCTGTACGACGGCGTCGGCGCCCGTCTTCCGAATATGTCCAGCGCCCTATACTCGAGGGCGACGGAGGAGAGGGTCGGGGGTAATGAGCCCTTGACGGCGCGGCCGCTGGAAGTCGGCGCGAAGGGTGGGCAGACGGTCCCGAGCTGGACGAGTTCTGGCAGGAGACGGAGGAGGTTGTTCTGGGCTCGCTCGCTCAGGCAGCTGTTTTGGTCAAACACGCTTACGTGGAGGACTACGGAGAGACATCAGCCTAACTCGATCGCTGCTGGGCGCGCAGCGGAACGCACCGAGGGACTTGACGAGCGAGCCGAAGGAACGATTCCGGCGGAGGACCTTGATGAGCTGGATCGCGCGACTCGCTTGACGGATCTCGATGTCGCGGAAGATCAGGCGCCTGCGTGGGAGTTCTGCGTCAGCCTCGCACGCCCACCGGGTGCGAGACGAGGAAAATCGCGACGGACCTGGCGGGACTGATGAAGGCGCGGCAGACGCGCTGGACGCGGCGCAGCGTGGCGAGGTTGACGGCGGGTGGGCCATCGAGGAGCGCTTCGAAGATAAGCTCTACCAGCTCGACACTCAGCGTGAGGAACGGCGCCATCGCAGCGAGCGGGCGGAGGGAGAGCGGCGCGTCAACAGAAACGGGCGTCTTCTTCCCGAACTTGCTGCAAAGGCGGATTTCAGAGGACTCGTAGATAACCGTGTGCACAGCAGACGCGCTGTCGCGCGCACGCGTGCTGAGATGACTCTTCTCCTGCTCAAACGCCCTGGCTTCCGACGGGGAACTTCAACAGGGCGTTCGCAAGTACCCAGCTTTGCCTCTGCAGGCGCTACACCAGGAGCCCCTCCCTCTTTGCCAGCTCGAGGAAGTCCCAGCACCCGGGCAAGAGGTCCTCCCTCCCCCTCCTCGACGCGATCGCGTCGTCGACCGTGCTCCCCCCGCTCTCCAGCGCCCACGCCCGCGCATCGCTCACGATCTCGACGCTCGCGACGCCGACCCTCCTCGCCGCCTCGCGCAGCGCGTCGCTCCCCGGCTCGGCGTCCGCGTCGTCCGCGAGGCGCGGGCGCTTTTCAACCTGGAAGCACTCGAGCACGGCGCGCGGCTGCGTCGCGCGGTACACGTGCGGGACGTTCGTCTCGGGGTCGTAGACGCCACGGATGGGCGTGTAGACGCGGACCATGCGGCGCTTCTTTGGCCGCGGCGGGGGCGGGGCGGGGGCAGGGGCGGGCGAGCCAGCGTGGGAAGAGTACGCGGATGCGCCGGGGAGAACGGAGGGGAAGGAAGGGAGAGTAGGGTCGTGCGGGTGCGCGGAGGCGAAGGGGTGAGGAGAGGCGGGAGTCGAGGAGGATGGGAGAGAGGGGAGGCCACCAGCGAACGCGGGCGGGACGGCGGACGGCGCAGGTGCGGCGGCGTAGGGGTCGACCTGTGTCGCGATGGGCGGCGGGGCGGCGATGGGCGGGGGAGCGGGCTTGACCTCCTCCTCGTCGTCGGTGTACTCCTCCTCGATCCACTCCCAGCAGTCCTCCTCGCGCTCCTGGACGTTGAGCCCAACCTGGACCTGCCCGACGTTCCCCCGCCTGACGCCGATGAGCTTGGCATTCTCGTCGCGCACGCTCTGCGCGTACTCGAGCATCCAGTTCTCCCAGGTGAGGTGCTGCGCCGGCTTGGCCTTCTTCGCCGTCGGGTCCCACGCGCGCCCGAACGGCTGCATGCCCGTTCCGCCGAACGTGGCGGTGTACGTGCCCGCGCCGCCGACGGTGAGGAGCTCCGCGCCGGGCACTTTCGGCTTGCCCGGGTGCCCGATGAGGTGGTTCAGCCCGAGCGAGGTCGCGCCCGGCGGCGCGTTGCCCTTCGACGTCGCGAGCGTGCCCGTGTCCTTGTCCGGGTCGTACGCCTCGATGAACGCCGGCTCGCCCGGCTTGTGCCCCGCCGCGATCGCCTTGTCCTCGTCTGCCAGAGGTGCGAAAGGTCAGTCTAGCGAGAGTGCGAGGGCGGAAGCAGCAACTCACAGTAGTCATCGAACACGTACTTGCCGTCTGTAAGGGTGGGAGCAAGTGTCAGCGCATGCGGAGAACAATGGAGGGAGAGATAAAGCGCACTCTGGATGAACGTCGCGCCCATGACCTTGAAGACGTTCCTCGCGGCGACCATCGTCACGGCGCGGCTCTTGAGGTTACCGCTCAGCCTGCCGAGCTCGATGAGGCGGTCCTTCTCCTCCTGGTTGCACGTGAGCTTGTGGATCATCGGGTTGCGGCGGAAGAAGTAGAGCGAGTCGCGGAAGCCGGCGGCGCGGGCGGCGTCGATCGAGAGGATGTACACCCGGTTCGGGTTCTCACGCAGCGGCGAGGTGAAGGTGTGCACCTTCCACTGGCGGTCTGCGGAACAAGCTGCATCAGCGCGCGTACTGCGCGGGGGAGGAGGGGGGTGCAGGCGAACCGCCGAGGAGATTGCCTAGGGCGTCAATCTTGGCATCGCCGCGCGGGTTGTCTGGCAGAAGAATCTCGTCGTCCTTGATGTGGTACGTAACGCCTTTGATGGTCTGTGAGAACGGCAGTGGAAGGAGAGGGGGGAAGGCACGGTCAGCTCCCGCCCGTCCAAGCGGAATGCGGTACGGATGGAAGTGGGAGCCGGGACGCACGATGGACGTCTTGGGCTCCTTCTTCTTGAGAAAGTTCAGCGCCCGCGAGCGCTTCACCGGCTGCGGCTGCGGGTCGGGCGTCGCCTCGGCGGTGGTGACCTGCGCGCTGTCGTCGCCCTGGTCGTCGGGGCCCTCGGAGCCCACAGGCGTACCTACGGCGCTCGTGTACACGCCGGTCGGGAGGGCGGACGTCGGGGCGGATGCGGAGGGGTCCATCGAGAAGTCGAGGGCGGACGAGGCGTCGCGAGCTGCCCGGCCGAGTTGAGGACGCTGAACAGCGGGCGGGGTCTGCTCAGGCTCGTACAGGGATCCCTCCGACTCAGAGCGGGGCATAGCGACGGCGGTGTCCTTGCCGGGAGATGAGGGGAGGAGGAGGGAGGCGAGCGAGGTGAGGACACGGTGCGGCGGTTCCGACGCGCGTGTAGCTAGTCACTGTGCTCCTAGTAGTACGTCTGAAGCTTCGCCTCAGCTTCTCGAGCGAGAGGGGCGTTGTCGTCGAGCCAAAGCCGCGCGCTCCGCTCTTCGCCTCGTCCGCATCCCGTCGCTCCGCCGACACCGCTCGAGCTGGGCCGTGCTTGCCTGCAGCGTGCTTTCCCACAGCTGCGCTCACGCCTCGCGCGGTACGCCCCTTGCTCGCGTCGTGTCGCGTCCTCGTTGGCCTCGACCGCCCCCTTCGATCGCTTCCCCGTCCTCGCGCTTTTGTTCGTATTTCCGCCTTCGACGCTCCCAGGCTCCCCATGTGCACGCGCCACAAGCCGGCGGGGCCGCCGTTCGGACAAGCTCGCCCTCCGCTTCTCTCTCTTCTCCTGCACCTTCTGGCAGCGGACCTCGAGCGTCGCCATGCAGGCCGCCAAGTTCGCGCTGCTGCTCAGCGCCGTGCTTTTCCCGACGGCCCATGCACTCACCTGCCCGGGAACGGGCGGGCTCTTCTACGATGGCACGTCGGGCGCGCCCTACTGCTGCCCCGGCATCCGCATCACCGGGACCAAACCGCCAACGTCGTGCAGCAACAGGCTGGCCGGTGTAACGGCCGCAACAATCTCGTGCACCTGGTCGCTTGCAGCGGGGCAGAGCATGCGCAACGGCGAGGCGGGTTTCGAGGCGGACCCGGGCGTCAAGCTGTACAACCTGCAGATCAGCACGGTAGGCGGAAAGGGCGATGATGTCGGTGATAACAAGGGCGCCAACGGAGCGTACGTTCGGTTTTCATGTCCCGCCGCACCCGGTGGTCTCCGCCTGAGTCGGCATTCCACAGGGCTATCAACTTGAAGGCGCAAGGCGTGATCAATGGTCGTGTACTTCCTTCGCCGCTCAAGGCCAGCTTTCTGGTACGCCCTCAGAATCCCTGGACCAATGCTCCAATGCTAACGAGCTGTTCACGCAGCTTAACATCACCGACGGGCAGGAGCTCGACCCTGCTTCTCCTTCTGTCCCGGGGATCGACTACGGCCGAGGAGGCGGCTATTCTGCCGTCGCAGATGCCGATTGCGTCGCTGGGCGCTCCAGCCTCAATTCACCACCGGAGATGATTGCCGGTGGTCGGTTGCGAACGGGGGCGGAGGAGCGAGTAAGTATGTGACCTTTCTTTCCATTTTCCGCTGCCGCTCCTGACGGTCGTGTGACAGGGACTACAAGGGCTACTCACTGTGCGGCTCCTTGCGGGCGGATCTTGCTACCCCTGAGCACCCCTTCATCTCGGGCAGTCAATCGTCTTCGGCAGGCGCGCCTCCCTGTACGTCCGCTCTCTCAGCTGCCGTTGGCGCCACATTGACCGCGTTGCGCCGCAGACAAGGATGCACAGGGACGCTACAGCGGTGGTCGGTCCTCTTTTCCGTGTCTCTCGCGTAGAGCGCTGACATTGCCTTCAGGCGGTGGCGGCGGCGGCCTTCTCGGCGGCGCGGCTGCTGTCGGGCCCGAGTTTCCCGGCGCGGATGCAGTCTCCGCCTGCAAGTCATCCTCTCTTCTCGGTTCTCTATCATCGCCGCAGCTGACCATTCTTGTCCACAGCCGGATGCGCCGGCACGTACGGGCTCGCAAACAACCCGAACACCTGGTTCAGCCTGACGGGGAGTATCCCCGGCGGAAGCCCAACCTCGTCCGCATACCTTTTTCTGCAGTATGTGGGCACGTGCGAGCTGCTCGTCTCGGAGGGTGCGACCTTGCCGTCGGTCACGGTCATCGAGACGTTGTCCCGCTCGGTTGACGAGACCGTCGTGCCCGGCGCAACGGTGACGAGCACGATCGAAGAGCTCACGACTGCTACGCCTTCGACGAGCTCGCTCTACACGACGCAGGACGTTTACACTACCCCGTGCGTCCCCTCGCGATCCCCTTCCACGCCCGCGAGCGCTAACCTTTCTCACTCTCCTGCAGCCCCACCTCAACTATCGACGTTACCGAGACGAGCGTGACTATTCCCTTCACCTCGACAATCGCCAAGCAGACGGTGCGCTCGTTCCTTCTGCAAAGCGAGTCCAGGCTGACCTTCTTGACTGTATGGCTGCAGACCGTCACGACCGAGACCGCCAACACCCGCACGCCTGTTGCGACAGCGTACAAGACCGAGTGGGTCGCGAGCGAGCCGCCGACGTCGACGCTCACGGCGGTGCAGACTGTCTCGACAGGTGCGTCTTCTCCTCCCCCCTTCCCAGTCTTCGCGCTTCTGTCCCCCTCGCGCTCCCGCATCTTATCGCCATAGACCTCGAGACTGACGCATTCTACCTCGCAGGCTACGCCGACTGCACCACCTACCGCATCGTGCGCCCCCTCGTTCCCCAGTCTACTCCCTGGCAGCGGACTAACCTTCGTCCCCCGCGCAGGTCTACCCCTCGAAGTGCTGCCCATCGCGCTTCATGACGCTTAGCTCGCTCGCACAGCAGCCGCAGCGCCGCACCGTCCACCTCCAGGCCCGCACGCTCACCGACACCTCGACGATCTTCAAGGGCGAGACGACGACTACCGTGACGGTTGACTACATCCAGACGCTCACGGCGCCGGACGAGACGGTCTTGACCACATCGACGCGGATCGTCGAGGCCGAGACGCCGCTCACGACGTGCGTCTCTCCACTCCTCCCTCTCATCCAGCGCTGACCTACCCATCTCCGCCCCCGTAGCGTCACCTCCGTCCACATGCTCGAAGCGCCCACCCCGCTCAGCACCTCGACGCACATGTTCTACTCCGAGGCGCCTACCCCGCTCGCGACCTCCATCTCGACGCGCTTCGTTGCCCCGCGCCGTCCGTTCGCCTCGGTGCAGGCGCTGCTGAACCCGACGACGACGCTCACGGTCACGAGTACGAGCGAGCTCTCGACGCCGCTAGCGACGACGACTGTGACGGAGGAGGTGCAGGGCACGGCGTGCGCGGAGGCGGTGCGTTCTCGCTATTCTTCCCCCCGAGCGAGTGCGCCCGGCTGACTTCGCTCAACAACACACAGGTTGTCAAGCCCTTCACGCGCTGCTTCTTCGACGTAAACGGCGCGGGCGACCTGCAGCTCCAGGCGAGGCAGCGCGCTCTGCTCGACGAGTACCGCACGCTGAGTGGGCGGGCGGTCACGGTGGACTGCGGAGCGGGCGGGGTGTTCTCGTACTAGAGGCGTACTAGGGTGTATTACATACGACGGTATCCTCAGTCCTTGTACTGCGGCTCGAGGAGTCGAGAGGCTGAGCGGTGGGGTTGCAATTGGCGGAGATGGGAGACGCCGGGTCGCAACTTCCCTCTCGGTCCTTGCCAGCAGAGACTGAGCGCCGACGCACTTGTAGATGCTTGCATTCCCCTTCTACTGCGTTGGCGGCGGTGAAGCTCCACTTCGTCAGCGAAGCGGCTGCGCTCCCTCGTCCCGTTCAAGTCCCCTCACAGTGCCTCGTCGCGCTGTACCTGGGACGTGGTTAGCCTTTCACTGTGCCAGCGCATACTGGATGAGCTGGAGGAGCATGGCAGGAGCTGGTCGAGGGCGGAGGGAGGGGGTCTGTGGGAGAAGGGGCGCACGATTGGCAGAGAGGAAAGCGAGAAGGCAGGCAGGCGTCCTGGGCCGTAGCTACAGAGGCTCGGGAACCAGTGCGTGGGCTCGACGGGCCTCGCGAGCCCTGCGACGGGTGCAAGGAGACAGAACTGATGACGAGGAGCGGGACGTTTGCAGCGGGAAAGGCGGCGTTGGGCACCGCGCGAGTGGTTCGAGGTGGTAGCGCAAGTTCCTGGGAGTCCCGCAAGCACACACGCGGCTCTGCAGAGCGAGAGGGAGGAGCTGGATCTGGGTCAAGCCGCGGATCTTCCCCTCTCGATCTTCCCATTCACGCTCAACTCGTCGCTGGACTCGTGCTTCGCGCTATGACTGCTCCCAGGACTCCCACAAAGGACTGAAGCTGGTCGCGCTCGCTCCGCAACTCGGACGACGACTCCTGCGACGACGCTGCACCGCCTGCTCGCTCTTCGCGCCAGAAACGCACCCGCACCACGAGCAGCGACGCAGACGGCTTTACGTGGGGCGCAAACACCGACACAGTCGACATCGGACTCGTCAGCGAGCCGGCGGGGCTGAAGTTCGTCGAAACGCCCTTCACCCTCGCGAAGAGGACCGACGCGAGGCGGGACAACGGCGTTAGGAGGGGAGGCAAGGGTGGGCGAAGTGGCGGAAAGGTCCAGCAGGTGCGCTGCTTGCCCGGCGGAACTACTCTTCCCCGTCTTACCAGCCTGACCACGCTTCTGCCCTCTGCCGCCTCCGCGCACGACCAACACGGCACTCCCCAAGCCCTCGCAGCCTCTCGAGCCAGCGCCGGCGACCACGACGCACAGGACGCTCCTGACCGTGACCGCCACCGCGCCCGTCGCCGCCGTCGACCAGCCCGCGCTTCACCCGCATTCAAGCCACTCCCCTTTCACTCGCACAGTCCCCCCAGCTGCTGCTCACCCGCCCTCCTCGCCCACGCCTCTTCAGGCTGAAGTCCCGTGCAGGGCAAAGCATGTCGCTGTTGCACCCTCTTCATCTGTCCGCATGGTTGTCGAGTCGAGTACCGCTTCCACGTCTGAGGATGTCGTCCTCACGCGTACGTACTCCTTCCCCGTGCACGATGACCCATACTCACGACACGAGAGCGACCCCCTCGTTTCAGCCACCGTTTCCACGACGACCAACACGCTCGGCTCTCACCCCGCGCCCGTCGCGCCTTCCCAGCCTCACTCGTCTTGGCCGCTGCATATCCGCACCGACAGCCCGTCTCCCGAGGTTCCGAGCTTCCAGGCGCCGCTCCTCCGCCCAAACGCGATCAGGCCCGCCAAGCCCTTCGTCTCGCCCGTCCGCTCCGTCAAGCAGCTCCCGCCGCCCGTCAAGCCCGCCTCTGCACCGCTCGCCGCACCCACCGCTTTGCTCGCGACTGTCCTACCTGTTCTGCACGACACGCCGCGCGGTAAGCCGCCCCCCTCGCAGACTACGCGCGCTCCTGCTCAGGAGGCGGGACCTTCCCAAGTCGCGTCGACTCCGTCTCGCTCGCTTCCCGGCGGCAGTAGCAAGGCGCGCCTCGAGCGCTTCCGCCACATCGGTACCTTTTCTTCGACTGGGCAGTGGCCGCCGCCTGCGTCGCCTGCTACTCCCTCGGCAGTCCCCCCCTCCGCGGTCCCTCGTTCCGACAGCGCACCCTCCCCGCACAACTGCTCCGCGTCCCCCACGCCGTCGTCCTTCTCCTCAGAGTACCAGCCGACCGCCTCCGCTTCCGCCTCGTCTTCAAACGCCACCGCCACGCCCTCAGTCACGAGCAGCACCTTCCGCCTCCCCGGCCTCGCACCAGTCTCCCCCTCCTCGACTAC